>VZRS01008986.1:1489547-1610087 GCA_013398055.1 Ifrita kowaldi | reverse complement strand
CAGTGACTTAGAGCCCAAGTCGAAGGAGGAGTGGCTGAGGGAGCCTGGGGTTGATTAGTGCGGAGAAAAGGAGGCTCAGGGATACCCTTACCGTTCTGGACAGCTACCTGAGAGAAGATTGTAGTGAGGTGTGGGTTGGCCTCTTCTCCAAAATAACAAGTGACAGGATGAGAGGAAATGGCCTCAAGTTGCTCCAGGGGAGGTTTGATATTAGGAAAAATGTTTTCACAGGAAGGGTTGCCAAACACTGGAACAGGCTGCTCAGGGCAGTAGTGGAGTCACTATCTTTGGAGGTGTTTAAAAGCTGTGCAGATGTGGCATTTAGAGGCATGGTTTAGTGGTGGACTTGGCAGTGCTGGGTTAATGGCTGGACTTGATGATCTTAACGATCTTTGGTTCTATGACATCTCTGTAAATGATACTTATCTGTGAATTGATCTATGCGTATCTGTTGCGGTGAATAATGGGCAACCTCCTTGAATGATTTTAAGCTTCCATCAATACATTGTGTCCACTGAAAATTTTGTACTTTGCTCTTTTGTCTGTTTACCTGATTAGTGTTTTAATTCTAGGTTGGATGAAATAATGTGGAGAGCTCCTTAGTTAGGAGAATTCAGAGAAATTAGTTTAATTTTCAATTTTCAGATACTGAATTTTATAAGGAAATTTATGCACTCTGTATAGACGAGGTAGTGTAGGCCTTCATTTGACATGATGGAATATTTTCTGTTATAAGCATAATTTGGGTTATGGGAAGTGATTTTTGGTTTCTATTGAGATCTCCTTTGTTAATTGCCTTTTAAAACCCGTTCCTCCTAATATTTTGTACCTTTGATGCCATTCGCAACTGCAGTATTTTTGTAGTTCTGTTTTGCAGTTATCCTGAAAAAAAATAGTTGTAGTAAAGCAAAATAAGTATTTCTGTACAATTTTACTAATTTCAGGTCCTGCATAAATACTGTCATAATTGCATAGCATTTCAAGTGCAAGCCTGTCTTGTGAGCTGAATTTAGCTGTATACCTAAACTTCCTTCTTTTGTTGTCTGTGATGATTTTAGGTGGAGAACTTCATTTCCTTCAGATTGGAGGGACCTGCGATGACATAGATGAAGCTGATATACTTGTAGATGGATCCCTTTCCAAAAGTGTGGAACAGTCATCAGAAGGCACCAAGCCCTTATCTAACCCTTCTAGTCCAGGCATTACAGGTAAATTGCACACGTGTACATGTATCATGAGTAAAAATACTTTTGTCATTTTGAAAGTTGCATATGAACATGACTTTATATTATTTTATAGCATGCTGCTTTATAATTTTTTTGTGCCCAAAGTTAGAGTTCTGTAGTTGCTGTATGTCTGTCACTGGGTTTGTACAAGCATAACACTTCAGCAGTTCCTGATTTAAAAAAAAAACTAAACCGAACCACTTTGACTTTTTTCAGTCTCTACATGTGATTTTAAGCGTGGCAGACTGTATTTGTCTGACCCCAATTTTATTCCACAAGAGTCAGTTGAAAGAGGGGAAAGGTGCTTTTTGTCATAAGTTTATTTGTAGGCAGCACTACGGTGGTTGCTTTGAGGACTGAATTTCTCCTGCTCCTCCTCTTTTTCACCAAAGAAGCCATTGTCGAAGTTTGAAAATCACTAGAAAATAAACTGCTGTACAAATGTGAGGGGAAGGAAGTCTATGGCTTTCTTCTGCACCCTTCTTTTGCTAAATATAGATGTAAAGGACGTAGATGTGCTTCAATGGATGCATTCCCNATAGTGGTAACACCAAAAAAAAAATGAAGCATTGACTTTTGCGCAGATTTTTTTCACTTGCACTTGACTATTGGAACTACGGTATCATTGAAACAAATAATGAAGCATGCATCCTCAGCAAGTCATCTTTGGATGTTCTGTGAGAGGAAATGCCTCCTTTGTGATACAGAGGCAGAGCCATCTACAGTGTTTTGGAAAAGTGCATAAGCAGAGGCTAATACTGTATAAATGAAGTTCATGGTAAACTTCTTTACAGAACCTTTTTGAAAATGAGTAAGAGGAAGTGAGATCTCAAGTTTAGCACCGACTTTTTCTTGGAAAAGTGCTGTAATCTTTCAGGGATTCAGGGATTATGACTCTTTTCTTGTATGGAAAAAATGGTAAGGACAGTTTTGCTCCTGAGCAGTAAACAAAGTAATAAACAAACTGAGGTTTGACTTACTACCAAATGAAGCTATCAAGGTCTGTGTTTTCTAATGTGTCTCTAATTCTCTTTGAAGTCTGAGGAAAATTGCTTATTTATGAGCTGTTTAATTTCAAGGAAACTCATAAGTGTTATTTGCTAGAACTATTTTTTTCCGCCTCCACTTCTGAGGTCTCCCTGGGATGTACTGTTCTGCACCACGGGTGTGTGGGTTGAGGCTGAGAGAGGGGAAGTACAGGCTTCTTAGTGGTTCTCAGAAAAGACCCACCAAGAAATGGCTTAATGGCTTAATGAAATAGCTGTTTTAAAAAGATAGAATAAAAGGATAAATACAGATAATAAGCAAATCTCCCATCTCTTCAGATCCTGGGAACACTACTTTTGTACAACATTACCCAGACCTGGGGTGGATTTTCCCACAGCACAGTGCACTGATCCTGTCCATAGACTTGTTCTGACCATTTTGGTCGTTTGAGCTATTACATTCCTCTTTTTATTCTGTCTTCATGAAAGAGTGAGTTTGTTAAGCCATTTGTTGTGAGGCCTTTCTTAGTGAAATCTGAAAAAAAGCCCCAACTGTGCTACTTCTCTCTGTTCCTCACATCTTTTCTCTGTGCCTCACACACTCTCTCTGCCTCCCCGTGCCTCTCTATCACTCTGTTTCACTCTCTTCACCTCTCACAGTGCAGGACATATACCTGTTTTGTCTTGGAGTTTTATTACATTTTTATTCTCAAGTCTGTTTGTTTCAAATTACCTGGATATTTTGCATAACAGGGTTTGTCATAATGTTAGTCAGATGCTGAAGGTCAGTCTAATAATTTTTTCAGAAAAATCACATAAGGCCTATGCTTGGATTTGCCTCTGGATTTGAATCCTACTGATTCGACTTCTTGTAACTTCTGGAACTGGCAACAGCTCTTCTCACCCCACCCCCCCACCCTTNATAATGTGGAGAGCTCCTTAGTTAGGAGAATTCAGAGAAATTAGTTTAATTTTCAATTTTCAGATACTGAATTTTATAAGGAAATTTATGCACTCTGTATAGACGAGGTAGTGTAGGCCTTCATTTGACATGATGGAATATTTTCTGTTATAAGCATAATTTGGGTTATGGGAAGTGATTTTTGGTTTCTATTGAGATCTCCTTTGTTAATTGCCTTTTAAAACCCGTTCCTCCTAATATTTTGTACCTTTGATGCCATTCGCAACTGCAGTATTTTTGTAGTTCTGTTTTGCAGTTATCCTGAAAAAAAATAGTTGTAGTAAAGCAAAATAAGTATTCCTGTACAATTTTACTAATTTCAGGTCCTGCATAAATACTGTCATAATTGCATAGCATTTCAAGTGCAAGCCTGTCTTGTGAGCTGAATTTAGCTGTATACCTAAACTTCCTTCTTTTGTTGTCTGTGATGATTTTAGGTGGAGAACTTCATTTCCTTCAGATTGGAGGGACCTGCGATGACATAGATGAAGCTGATATACTTGTAGATGGATCCCTTTCCAAAAGTGTAGAACAGTCATCAGAAGGCACCAAGCCCTTATCTAACCCTTCTAGTCCAGGCATTACAGGTAAATTGCACACGTGTACATGTATCATGAGTAAAAATACTTTTGTCATTTTGAAAGTTGCATATGAACATGACTTTATATTATTTTATAGCATGCTGCTTTATAATTTTTTTGTGCCCAAAGTTAGAGTTCTGTAGTTGCTGTATGTCTGTCACTGGGTTTGTACAAGCATAACACTTCAGCAGTTCCTGATTTAAAAAAAAAACTAAACCGAACCACTTTGACTTTTTTCAGTCTCTACATGTGATTTTAAGCGTGGCAGACTGTATTTGTCTGACCCCAATTTTATTCCACAAGAGTCAGTTGAAAGAGGGGAAAGGTGCTTTTTGTCATAAGTTTATTTGTAGGCAGCACTACGGTGGTTGCTTTGAGGACTGAATTTCTCCTGCTCCTCCTCTTTTTCACCAAAGAAGCCATTGTCGAAGTTTGAAAATCACTAGAAAATAAACTGCTGTACAAATGTGAGGGGAAGGAAGTCTATGGCTTTCTTCTGCACCCTTCTTTTGCTAAATATAGATGTAAAGGACGTAGATGTGCTTCAATGGATGCATTCCCTGTATAGTAGCTTATCAGCAGATTTAAGTGACTTCCAAGCAAATGGTAACTGTGACTCTCCTGATGAGTCAAGTAGGTGATCATTACTGTTTAAATTTTGCCAGTACTATAAAGGGGTATTATTTTCCTTTTTTATCTCATTCCCATCCAGCCTTCAGTACAGGCTTGAATATGACTTACTGGAATAAGAAATTGATTTATTTATGTATAGACTTCAAGGTAGCTGTATCTTTAGATTGTCCACCAGCTGCAGGTCCTCCTTTAGGTAGTCATATAATTCAGACATTGTAGTATTACTTGATGTTGTTCTGTAGCGATTTCCAGAGAGTTGTTAGATACACAGTAATGATCAGATAAACTGAGTACTGTTTTTCAAACTGAGCCACTAAAAGCTCTGAGAGAAGCTTAATAGTCATAACAAGCCAGTGCTGGAATGAGGGGTCTGAGTGGGAATTACTGAAACCAAATGGTGGTTGCAGAACTCTTAGTCTGAACTATCCAAGTTAAAGATACTAAAGTCAGTAATACAGGACTCTTAGCATATATGAGAATGATTGTTAGGACTGTGCAAACATCTTCAGTAATGAGGGTGTCAGTACTTGTGTGGATCGTGATCAGCTTTTGTCCCCAGTATTTATAATATCAGTGTTGCTTCTCTTTTGGTCTTACATATTAAACAACAGAAAAAACCATTTTCTTCCACTTCTGTCTTAGCATGTTTTTTAGACAGAGACACAGCTCGAGAGAAAGGTTTCTGTTTGGGGAAACGAACTGCGACAAGCAGAAATTTTTGCTCATATATATTGTTCCTTTATATTGTAGGCTTTGTGTGTTTATTTTTCTGCACTGTTTGCATTCTAGAATGCAGTTCTTGAATTTTATTTTCTAGCCCGAATTTGCAACTTGGATGCATTTTAAATTTTATGGCTTTAACAGAAAATAAGTTAACCTTATAGCAATCTTAGATTACTGTTTCCTTTTAAGGAGCAGAGGGTTTTTTGTGGTGAAGTAATCTAAAATAATGCTTCTTTTGAAAGTGAATTAAAAAAGAGTATTAGTCTTCCTGACTGGTTTAAAACCTGTTTTCAAGTTTGCTGTTAGAACTTCATCTTGTTATAACACTCTGTTAGAATATATTTAAAGTCTTGTAATTTTTAAAAGAAGCCAAGTATACTTGACAGCAGTGGAAAGTTAAGTTCTTCATTTTTCAGTTTTAGGAGTTGATTACATGTATGTGGTTGCTCTGAGTACTCTGAATTTGGATTTGTTTCCATTGGAGGAGGAAGGAGAATGAAGCAGAAAAATCCAGTCTGATCAAAGATAGGCTTGTTGTACAGTTTGAGCAATGATCTCACTTCTCATTGCAGTGTCATCCAGCTAATGAGGTTCACATTTGGCAGTTAAAAAAGTGAAGATCTTTGCTGTATTATTGAAATTCAATTTCTAAAGCATTTCTAATTTCTTTGGCATTTTCCTGCTGCCTAGACTGAAAAGTAGAAATTATTATAGTTGCAATGAGAGTGAATTTATTACCTGTCCAAGTATCTCACCTCAAGCTCGACCTGGATTGCTTTTCAAGATACTCTCTAGGTTCAGGCTTCACAGGGAGGGTGGTATTTGTGTCTGTGTATTGTTATCTCCCCACCCTGGGTGGTGACAGTAGTAGTCAGGTAACAAACTTTCTCCTTTTAGAAACCATGCTTTCTTTACAAGTAAAAGCTTTTCCTTCAAAATGCATTTTTAAGAGAAAATGCTCAAAATACTAGAAAATATACATTGTACATATCTCATTTTCCTTCAAGTTTGGTTGGTTGGGGTTTTTTGAGTTGGTTGATTGGGGTTTTTTGTTTGGATGGTTGGGTTTTGTTTGAGGTGTTTTTGTTTTGTTTTGGGTTTTTTTGTTTGGTTGGTTTTGGTTTGGTTTGGGTTTTTTTGATTGGTTGGGGGTTTTGTATGTCTGAGGAAATCTGATTATTTTTGGTTTCTTTGTGGTTCCTTTAGGTGTTTGGCTTCCTGGGATATTTTAGTTTTCAAGACTTCAATTAATATCCTTGTTTCCTTGGTACAAGGCCTAAATATAAAGACAAGAAGACAAAATAATTGTTTTGGCCCAGTGTCTTTTAACAGCTTTACATAAAGCATGTTTGTTTTTCACTTACCCCTCTTTTAAACTAAATTGGGAACCTTCCAGAACATTCTAGTAATCCATCATAAAACAAGTCTGTATTGATAATCAGGGGCCAAAGTAATGTTTTAAACAGTGATAAAAATGCATAGTAATTCTGTATGTCTGTTTTCATGAAATATAAAACTTTTTTTTATCTGAGTCAATAGGGATATTACAAAAGTGTTTAATCAGCTTTGCATCTTCAAAGTATAACTGGCTAATTGCTTATTCCTGATGCCTCTGGTTGAATCCCAGATAGCATGCTCAGAGCTCTCAGTACTTAGAAAATTTATTCCAAGTGAACTGCCTTCAAAGGATGCTGGCTTCAAGGCTGGATGTTTGCTTGCTTGTGTTTGGGGTTTTTTGTGGTTGTTTTTTGTTGTTGTTTGTCTAGGGTGGTGCTTTTTTGGGGGGGAGGGAGTTTATTATTATTTTTTTTTTATCTAAAAAAATCTCCATGTGACTTATAGTTCATTTTGCCTATAGCAGTTCTGATATATTTCGAACTTTTTTAAAGGATGTTGTGGAAAAAATACCTGTGTAGTGATGAATGGTATGTGCTGTAATTATTCAGGAGTTGATCTTTTGGTGGACCAGCCATTCTCCCTTGAAACACTGACATCCCTGGTGGAACTGACCCGTTTTGAAACCTTGACACCACGGTTTTCAGCCACTGTCCCTCCCTGTTGGGTGGAAGTCCAGCAGGAGCAGCAGCAGAGGCGGCACCCTCAGCATCTGCACCAGCAGCACCACGGGGATGCAGCTCAGCACACTCGGACTTGGAAGCTGCAGACAGACAGGTACGTAGGGCAACAGCACACAGGGAGTCGTGGGCATTGCTTAACTGCTTTGTGTGGCTGTACAACCACAGATTGCATGCAATTTAATTGTTTTCAACTAGTGTGCAAGTTTAAGAACGTGTGTTTTCAAAGATGATAATCCGCATTTGGTGGTTTGCATTATAGGTGTTTGTGAGATTGCCAGAGGCATTTTAGTGGACCTTGAAACAAATTGGGAAGTCAGGTTTTGAATTTTATTTGCCAAATGTGGTCATTACATTACATAACGAGACAAGCATATTTTCCAGAATTAGATATTCTTGGTAGTTTCTGCAAAAATCTGATTCACCCTTCTTACGTATACACACATTTTGAGTATATTATTTAGTCAGAAAATGCAAACTGTGGGTGAGACTAATTAGTTGTCTTTAATGAAATGGTATTGTAATTTACTTTAAAATATGAAGGTAATATCTGGATTTATGTCTATTCAAGTTAAATCTTTATATAGAAGACATTTAAGCCACTCCAGAGCCCTAGTAGTACTAAAGTTTAGGCAGTATTTTCATTGAAATGAAGTTCACCAACATGCTGTGTGTAGCAATACTTAGTTTTTTACATGTGACATGGGAACTTGGAATTCCTCTGGGCTCCTAAATATGAGTACAGCAGTGTTGCAGTCTCCTTGAAGGATTGCTTAAAACCTACATTACGTAGCGTTGTGTAGATTTTTGTGAAAAATGCTTGGAGAAAGAAAATGTAGATAGAAGTTTTTTTGGTTTATTAGGGATGTGCATAAAGACACTACAGATCTTTTGGGTCAGACTGCTACACATCTGTTCCACTGATGTGTAGCATTTGGATTGTCATGTCGACTTGAAATAGCCATAGATTGAAAACAAGGAAATGGCCAGAGGGTGCTGGGGATCTAGAGGTCATGTGTGGGGCAAAAGAAAGCATATCCTATAAACAACTGAAAGATAGCAAGTGATAATGAAGCATTCCAGGTGGGAAAACACGTAAGAGATGCAGGCATCTCCTGGGCTGACACATAACAGGAGCTGAGCTTGCTTTAAATAAATGTTCGTAAGCTGTGGTTAAAAACTTGCAATGTATTATAGACTTTAAAACCTTTATTTATCTTGTGGTTTTGCTTTGTGTAAGTCAAATATTCTGTATGTAGCAAGGGGAAGGGAGGTGGTTCCTTGCAAGATAACTTCCAGTTGATTATCCAGATGTGTTCAGCAGCAGTTGAAAAGTAAAGAGCTATCAGTATGAAGTTATAAGGAAGCAAGCAGTGAAGGTAATGGCAATTAATTGGAAGGGGATAAGTGGAAAATTAGCTTATGAATATTGTCTCATTAGAGGAAAAGAAGTATGCCTGCTGCTAAGTAAAACAGGATTGTAAAGGGGAAAAGTTAAAAGTTTTGGTTTAGTACTGGAAATCTTTGACAGCTGCTACATGACTCATGATGAAAATTATTAAATTACAGTCCCTTTGTTCATGGGGTAGAATCTTAAGATTGAAAGCCATGTTAGCTCTTAATTAAAAGTTATCTGGGAAGAAACTTTTTGCTTTCTGGATTATTTTTTTGGTCGTTAGTATGAGGTGCCTTTTATCTCCTTTTAGAGTGCCTCATACTGATACCTATCACAATGTGGGATTACAGTGTTAGATGGATGAGTAATGCAATTTGATATGGTAATTCTTTTGTTTCTTAAATAGAAAGAGACAATCCTATAACTGTATTTTAGAAAATGGCATTGTATTGCAATCCTACTTTGTTATTTTAAAAAGACTGTTCAACAAAGAAAACAGAAAAGCAGAGTCTGGTTTACCTTGTGAATTATCAAAATATCAGTATTGTACCCTCAGCAGTAATTTAACTGAAACGTTAAATGAGGTTAATTCTTTTAAAGGAGAGGTACATTAATTCCTAATATGCATGGATAAAGCAGTGACATCTGAGTTTCCTGGCTTTTTCTCAAATTTGTGTAGGATATATTCATCTTATGGAGACTTATTTGAAAATATATGAAAGAAGGAAGAGCTAGATACTGATGTTCTTTCCAGTGTTTAACCTCTGGAAATGTCTCTGCAGTTCAAAGTTCAGTTGCAGTGGAAGATCAGATGGTGGGATGTTCTAGAGAAGGAATGAATAAGTGTATCAGAAAATAACTTGTAGTTGAGAATGATGGTGTATTGGCGTTTAGAACACAGTAGGGATTGTATGTTCTTCTTTAGAAAGATGCTATAGATTTAGAAGGGTTTGAAAGGTAGAAGAGTTCCTAAAAGACTTGGCATTAGATTATCAGAGAAGAGTGATATTTAGGATGGATATGCCAAGATATTGAGAAAATAATAAGGAAGTAATTTAATTTGTTTGCTACTTTGGAACTTTACGCATGCATAAAGAATGTACTTAAACAAACCTATGAGATATTAAAAAAAAATCTTGAAAGGGGAGTCTTAACTAATCACAGAACTAGATTGTGAAGTTTGTTGTCAGAGGTATAAGAAAATCTCTTTACTGCTGGATTAATGTGAGACCTACATGGAGATTCTTTATTCCATCCATGCCTATTGAGCATCTGCTGCTCAATTCTGTCAAAAATAGATTTCTGGGGTAGACAAATAACAGTTGTAATTCGCTGTGGCTGTGTGCATTGTGTGCAACACACAGACTACAGAAGACTGCTGCAGACAAAGTGGTTTATTATTCATTTCTGGGTTTATACCAGATCTTTAACTAAAACTGGATGAGCAGAATATTACTTCGTCTTTCAGAAGTCTGGCTCCTTTGAGTGTCTTATTTAGTCCATGCTTTGCATGACATGAAAAACCATGCCCAAACCTTTCTCTGTTTGGCACTGGATTATGTGTTCTCCAAGCTAGAGGACAGGCATGAGTGATTCTAAAGTATTCAGTATTACAGTTACTAACAGAGGTTTAAGGGTTTTTTTTTTCCCAGAGCAATGGGATACATTTTCATTATATTTTATTTACCTGTGTTCTTTGTACAGTTAGCTGAAAATTCTTCACTGTTACTTCTTGAATCATAACCACAAACTCTCTTCTGTACATCTTTCTCTTCTGTCCATCGTTCTTCCCAAAATCTCTGCTTTTCTGTGTTGCTTGCTCTGGAAAGCTGGCATGCCATTTTATTACTTGTATCTGAAATATCTTTTAAGTGTATTACATGTGCCTGAAGGAGAGCTGGCCTTCAGGAATATTACTGTAAAGAAATAAATACATTTGCACCATTCCTTAATCTATTTTAAAATGGTTTTCTGCACAATACTCAGTGTGTAGCATACTATTGGAGTTAAAATACTTACTTGTGAATTAGATGTTAGAAAGATGTTTCAAAAATATTTATAGCAGCATATTCAGTTTCTTAGTGTTCTCAGTTATACAACTAAATAAGTACATGAAAGTAACATGTAAAAAAATATTTACTGCTAAATTAAGGAGATCAAGTTCAATTATTTTTAAAAAATGTGTACAAGCAGAACAGTTGACATATAATTAGTTTTATTTTCATTGCTCTTTGGTTTGAACTATTTTTTTGCAAACCCTAGTGTATCAAACTGTGGAACCGATCATTGAGGGGTACTTGTCTCAAGTTTACACTTTCAGTGTAAAACCAAACTTGTCTTCAAAACTAAAATGTGACTTACTAAAAGGAAGCTGCACCCTTTTACCCAGCACAGGCTTCTGAGTGTGCATCTGGTAAGAAGCACGTTTCATCCTGTATGAATTATCAAATGTGCTTTAAAAATAATTTCAAAATAGTATTTTGAGTCTCCTGTATGTTGATTTTGTACCACTGGAAAGTGACATTGGTAAGTGTTAAACAATGGATAAGGGCAACTTAAGAGCGATTACAAGATGGGTACCTCCAATCATGCGTTTGTACACTTGACTAATTGATAGATCCTCTTTTAGTGTTGTGTTTGGTTTTTTATTTTCATACTTTTTTTCCATGGGAACAAGTAACTGATATTTATAGGAATACGGAAACCGTACTGCGATGAAGGTAATAGGGAATCTTCCCACTGCTGCTTTTGTCTGAACATTGTTTCTCCCTGCCATACCGATTGGCTTGTTAACATCTTCACAAAATTAATGGGGTTATCTTGAAAGCTTGAAAGTTTGAAAGACTTCTACTTCAGAAATCCATGCAGATTTCAACTAAGGCAAAATAAGGTTTTTTTGTGTTAAAGACAGTGTGCATAGATGCAGAATGGACTGTGTGATGCTGCCTGTGTGATCTGAATTTCCTCCTGACATTGGGTCATGGTCTTCTTTTTTTTCTGACAGCAACAGCTGGGATGAGCATGTCTTTGAACTGGTTCTACCAAAAGCCTGTATGGTCGGACATGTGGACTTCAAATTTGTTTTGAATTCAAACATCACAAACATCCCTCAGATTCAAGTGACTTTACTGAAAAATAAAGCTCCAGGCTTAGGGAAAGTCAATGGTAAGAAAAAAACTTCAGGTATCTTTCAGAACATTATTTCTTTTCTCAAACTCATTATTCTCTGTGATGTATATCAGAAAAATTGCTTGTAATTGTGTAAGTATTGCACTTTTACAGATTTATTCTGTTTCTTAGTATCATGGGCTCTTTTCACTTATCATGCTTGAATGTAAATTGTGGAGGCAAACTGGGTAAACAGTTTCAAAATCTTGACATTTACACAAGTAAAAGTACATAGCTCAAAAAGACTGAACTCAATTATAATTCTGTACTGCTTGAATCCTACAGTCATTAAAAATAAGTTGTCAATTGTAAATCATCCTAGAGATTGATTAAACAAATGGTGCTCTTTTAAGTTTTTGACATAGTAAAAAAAATTATAATAAATTATTCTAAGTCATAGAAGGAAATTATTTGGCAGTGAGAAAATAACAAGGCTTTTCTTGATGGCAGTAAGAAAACCCCTGGCTTCCTTGGGAATTCTCTCATCATTTGGCTCATTACCTGAGCTATGTGAAAGCTGCAGTATGATTTCACCTTTTGTTCTGTGCAGCTTTGACTGAGTAGACCAAAGCTAGGAACGCTCTTGCCTTGGAAGACTCCTAACTAGACTCTGCATCTTACTAGCTCTCAGGGAACCTGTGAGGGGGTAGCATGAATTGAAGTCAGTTCTTTGATGTGGAAGTGCCTCCATTGGGATTTTCTTGTGGTGAGAGTGTTCGTTTCATATCCTGCTGCCTTGTCTGCTAGGAGTGGAAGGTATTACGTGCAGCACCTCCTTTTATTGAGGCATTAATTAGTTATCTTTATCTGGCCACCTCTTTTTCAAAAGCTTCTGAGGACTGACTATTTCAGAGAAATCTTGCTGTCAGATATTAAATTGGTTGCTGGATATAAAATGTGTTGTGGAGAACAGCAAGCATGATCATAAAAGCCCTTTTTTCCCTCCGCTTTCCCTATTTTTTCTTAATTGCTAAGTAAGACCATCCCACTTATACAGGAGTAACAGCTGTGAATTTCAAAAAGGAATATAGGCATTTTAAAGATCATTGACATGCTTTCATAAAACTTCACTCTGTAGCATCCCCCAGTGTTTAACAACAAAAAATGTGTGCTGGAGCTGCTCCCTTATATACTGTAAACTGGTTGTTACCCAAGAACAAAGTATACTAGCATATTAATATTCTTTGAGAAAAGCCTATTCTTCTAGGAATCAAGATGGTTTTGATTTAACAGAAGTGCTAGCTGTGACTGCAGGATAGCAGTCAACAGGTGTTCTTTCAGTTTCTTCATTTTTTTAAATACTTGATGTAAAACCTTAATTTTAACATGTAGAGGAAATATGTTCTATCAAAAAAACCCCAGAACAGATTGTCCATGTTTCTCTCCTGAATGGAACCTGCTTTGTTTTCAGCATGATTTCAGTCCATTTGCAGATCTGGATGTCAGCATTAATCTGAAAATCTTCACCTATGGAACAAAACAATAAAAGAAAAGTTAAACTCTTTTCCTTAATGCTTCAATTTTAAACACTTCTGAGCAAACAGTTCCATGAGTTGGTAATCCCTTGGAGACATTTGATTTAGCTGTGAACTAAATTGCCAGAGCTCTCTGCGAATGCTTTTCAGCACAGCATACTGATCAGAAGACATGACAGAGCTCTTCCTGAAAATGACATTTCACTTCCTTACATGCAATATACTGGAATTTGCTTTTTTCTATTACAGACAGGGTAGAGAAAGCATTGAACAGGGGGTCAGGCAGTATAGAAGGGACTGGGGAACGTGAGAGCACCTGCAAGGCAGCCTTGACAAAGTCTTTTCTTTTTTACTCAGTAGCATTGGAGATCCACAACTAACCAGTATCTTCTCCAAATGTAGCTGCATTGCAGTTATTTCCTTCCCTTTTTCAATTTCTTGAGTTTTGGAAAAGGACTTCAGTGACATTTGCCTTTTTTCTATGCACTATTGAATAAAATAATAGCACACTAATGATTTCATTATAAGGGAAGACAAAACTAGATAATTTATATCTGTGATAGATCTTAACCAAAATGTTCCAATCCTAGGGAGAAGTAATATTCAAGATAGTTTGATGGCTCTTGGAAATGTATAAAAACCTCAGACTGGAATTCAATTAACTCCCCTCCCTCCCTTTTCTCCTTCCATAGGGTGAGAAAGGAACTGAAATTTTAAGATAATGAGATGTAGGAAAGACGTGTAGGGCAGAGTTTATTCAATCATTATTTTGTGTGACAGGAGCCCTGGAAACAGTTAAATATGTAGTGTGTAGTAATGGGAAGGCCAGAGGCATAATTCTTCCGGTTGGGAACTAATGGTTTTGGTCTGGCAGTTAATTCACTGTATGTGCTTCTTGTTAATTTGCTGGCATGTCCTCTTCATCTATAATTCATGTGATCCATTGGAAAACGGGCTGTATTTAAGTATTACCAAAATAATGTTTGATGTTCAGCAGGAGCAATCCAGTTATTTTCAGTTTAAATTATCAAACTTTAAGTACTGGAATCTAATTGCTTAGGAGTAATCTGCAGTTGATTATTAGGGGAAAAGAATTTGGGCAGTGTTAAAGCAAAACAGGCTTATTACACGTCATGCAGAAATACTATTTTTTAACTATTTGCTGTAACTTCAATCCACATGAAAAACATGTCTGTGTATTTGTGGGTTTATATTAGAAATATTGCTGTGGGCAGAAAGCTGATAATTTTGCTATGCAAACTACCACTTCTATATATTGAACCTTGAACAGTGTTTGAAATCATGCTAATATTTTTATTTCCAGAAGCAGCAGTAGACAGACAGATCACATTTCCTTTATCTCCAGCTCATAATATTGAAGTGGAGAGAAATGGAAAACCAGGACTGGTGGAATTCAATGAAGAAATGCAGTACATGGATGTAGAGGAACCACAATGTAAGTTTTATTGATCTTGTTATACTTCAGTTAAAATTGGAGCTTGCTTTTTTCTTCTTTTAATGATGAATTTGAATTCCCCTGCAAAAATTTCTCAGACATTAAAATAGACTAATTTTTCGGCTGTCTTCAAAGTTATTTCTTTCACTGCTGTGTTTGCTCTATGAGTTGAAAGTTTAACACAAACACACCAAAAATGTGCAAAACTAGTAGAGTGGTTTGGTGCTTACAAGCAGATTAATACTTATTTGAATTTCAAAATCAAGTAGATTGATAGGACACCTTTCTAAGTGAAGTTGCTAGCCTGTTTCAGCAGTATTTTACTTTGTTTCTTTGACTAGTTTTAACATAATTTTTCTTTGCATACCTGGGTTTTGTAGAGATTGCTGCAGTTAACCAAGAAAACAAGGAACAGGAAGTAAAGAATTCATAAATAGGCCACATCACATTGACTGTGTCTGTCTTTATAACTTTTTTTGTTAACTAGCACTCTTCCACAAAATGTCTAAGACTGTGAAAGGCAATGAGTGGGTCTGAGTGAGGAGAGCTGCAGACTAAAATTTGACAGTTGGAGTGACTCAGTTCTAGAGCTAAGGTTCTTTTTCTTGGTACTTTCAACAGCCTTACTTGACAGCTTCTCTAGAGCATGACTGTGAAGGTCGTTTCCAACCCAAACCATTCTATGATTCTATGACTCCAAGACAGGAGGGGTTACAAAGGATGGAGGGAAAGATCAAAGGGGTGATAAAAGTTCTGAAAGGAGGTGTTTCTTTCTGAGAAAGCAGCAGCAGATGAGTGAATGATGATTTCAATTATTTGTATATCCCATAGAAGAAACAAAGCTGTCTTTGTTTTAAATTTATTTTTCATTTTGTTCTGTTTTAAACAGTGTTGTCCTGCTTCAGTAATGACCCAGTAAGGGTGTGACTATATATATTGGTTCTTGATTTCATCAGCTGTGTATTTTGTGGCTTTTACAGGCCAGTCAACATATATATTGTCCATATAATGCAACTGAAAATGGTTTTAAAACTGTCATTTACCTTAATTGATATCACTGGAAAATATCTAAATGTGGACTTCAAGTCTTTTTTTTATGTGGAGTTGTATGTATGTAGTGATCAGAGTTTCACATGGTGTATTTTTAATCCATGCAAATGATCAGATTTTGTGATTTCTTTTTTTTTTTACTTACGGCTAATTCAGATCCATATTACTCATGTTTTTGTAAGGTCTTAGATTGTGTCCGTTTCTGGAGGAACACAAAGAAGATATACTTTGTGGTCCAGTGTGGCTGGCTACTGGGCTTGATCTATCAGGACATGCTGGAATGTTGACACTAACAAGTCCAAAGCTTGTTAAAGGTAAACCAGTTTATTATGCTATTCACATGAAGCACGTGTGACTGAAGTGCATCTCATACTTCTGTAGTCAGACATAGGTTTGTTATTTATTTTTACATTGACACATTTTGCTGTATAACACCATAGTGAGTTGCTGTTTCAAACTGATGATCAAGTACTGTAATTAGCGTGGTCGATCTGTACTGTTTACAACTTGCAATCTGTTTAAACTATGCAAATTCTCCCCCCTCCCTTTCTCTTCTCAACTTTTAGGCATGGCTGGTGGCAAGTATCGTTCATTTTTAATTCATGTTAAAGCAGTGAATGACAGAGGAACAGAAGAAATCTGCAATGGTGGCATTAGACCAGTGGTTAGAATACCTCCTCTAAAACCTCAAACGAACAAGGGCCATTCACTTGCTTCATTGTTGGCAAAAGTTGCAGCAGGCAAGGTAATAAATAGCCAAGGAAGATTCATGTGTTAGTTGTAGACTTGGTATGATTCCTGTCATCTGAAAACGAAACAGCTGTTAGCAGAATTAAGATCCATTAAAAAGTACTTTCTGAAGAGGTGACACTGTGTTGACACCTTCAAGAATCAGAGTTCAACATTTCTAAATTGTTTCTTTTGTGCAAATTTAATGGAAAAGGTCTGTTCTGCCACTTTCACACATTCTGAGCACTCGATTTCGAAACTTTTGTTTCCTTGAGTATTTTCAGTAGTTGATAGGCCTTATCCTTCTATGAAGGGGGGTGTGTGTGTGTATTTTACTCTTGATCATTGTAGTTGTAAAATTGAATGATATGCTGTACATCTTGTAGACATTATTAGAATAGTTAGAGCATAACAGATTACAGAACATGAATAATTTATTGTTCTGTATTAAAGAATTTAGTGAATAAAAATAGTTAGTTTTAGTACAATGCTCAAACTGAGAGATTTTAGTGAACTACTTGCATTTCACTGAACAATGTATAAGAATAAATCAGAACCAATGTGATTTATGAATGTTATTTTTTCTGAAAATATAAGGAAAAGCCATCTAGCAAAATTGAAGCCACTACTTCTTCAAGAAAATCAGATAATCTGCGAGGCTGTGACTTACTTCAAGAAGTCTCTGTAACAATTCGAAGATTTAAAAAAACTTCAATTTCAAAGGAAAGGTTAGTAGTTATTTTTTAAATCCGAAGAAATATTAGCTTTGGTTACACTTCTCATAAAAAACTTCTCAAAATAGCTCAGGTCAAGATACTGTTTCAAGTTGTCATTTCATAAACTTATTTTATATGGAAAATCCTGCAAATTGCAAGTTAGAGGGCACTGTGCTGTGAAAATTGTAGTAGAATAACACCATGCATGAAATTATATGTTGAGTGGGTTTTTTTGCCTGAGTACAAAAGGCAAATTTAAATGAGTTTTCTTGGTAAAACTGATAAATTTTTTAAAGGAAGCGTCTTCCCTTTCTGTTTCCTCTTTGCCTTGTTTCTTGCAGCAGAAATTAGATTATTTGTTAAAAAGTTTAGAATCTAATGTAGCTAACAAAGAAGTGGTCGAAGTCTCTGGTTCGGTGCTGCAGACCTAGATGCAAGTAATACAGTATTTAAAGTGTATTAGCAGCTGCCACCCTGCAGTGGTGGCACTAACTGTAGTGGGCATAAAGGGGCCATTGAGGCTGCAAAGAGGTATGTGCAAACAGTTGATAAGAGTGCTGTACATGGTGAAAGTTTGTTTAGGTTTGGAAGTTGCTAGACAAGTTAATAGGGGGGAAAAAAACTTCGTAGAAGCTTACAAGGTATACCATAATGTAGGAAGTTCTGTGAGCATAAAATAGGACACTTGGGAATGTGTGCACAGGAAGTATAGTATATGCTTGTGTACTGCTTTTACTTTCATCTAGGATTCTCTTTTTTGCTGCTCCTAGGACAGGATACAAAGCTGGAGAGACGCTTTAATGGGAGAATGGCCATGTTGGATAATTCTGGTTTTTCTTTCCTTCCCTTCCTCCCTAGAGTTCAACGGTGTGCCATGTTACAGTTTTCAGAGTTCCATGAGAAGCTGCTCACCACTCTTTGCAAGAAGACAGAGGATGGTCTGACTACAGAACATGCTCAGAGTCTTGTACTCGACACACTTTGTTGGTTGGCCGGAGTATATTCAAATGGCCCTGGCAGGTAAGGGAGTAATTGTGTTCAAATTATCACGGCTATTTCTAAGTATCAGTTTGGTTAAAAAAATAGTTTTATATAATTCTCTAAAGTATGCAACTTGTTTCCACAGCTCGAAGGAGGGAAATGACAGTTTGCTTTCTAAAACACGTAAATGTGTCTCTGATATTATACGTGTTTGCTTCTTTGAAGCTGGGCGGAGCATAGCTCACAAATGTGCACGATTTCTTGCACTATGCATCAGGTTAGTGCTAATTATTTGCATATGTTTTATTTTTGTTTATTTCTGTTTCACATGTATTTGGGGGATTTGCATGCATTCTGAATTGAACATATGTGTTTGTTACTGTTTCATCCTCTGTGGAAGATTTCATCCTTCCTTCTTACTTCATTAAATGTTAAAGTGTCTGTGGTTTTTTTGTAGCAATGGCAGGTGTGACCCGAGTCAGCAAGGGTTTGGATCAGTTCTTCTGAAAGCTTTGCTGGACAATATGCCTCTTTTGCCTGCTGCTGCCACAGGTGGTACGTATGCAGTGTTTGTTACCGTAAACACACACAGTACATTTGTTGTTTGTCGAGTTGTGTTGGACTCTCTTGTGAAATTAGAATGAGGTAATTGTTCGGTAATTGTCAAAACGCTCCTTCGAGTGGTCTGGTCATGAAGTAGACATTAGCAGTTGGTGGAATTTTAAGCAAATAAGCTTGATTAAACCACAGCATGAAGTCTGACATTTTTGGAAGAGCTTAAGTAAGTTTTGTAAGAATTCTGAAAGGTGTTTAGCAGCAACAGATTCTGTTGACATCAGTCACAGTCAGGGTTGTCTGTTACTTTTTAAAATTAGGAGATAGCTAGGAAACTTGGCTATCCAAATGATGTCCAACTAGCAATCCACTTCTCATTCTTCTGCACTGAAAGGAAATTTTAATGAAATTAAATTCCTTCCTTATCTATATTGCAGTGTAACGGTCTCTTAGCACCTTGTTGAAGCATCTGGAGTGCCAGATGGAATGGGAAGATGACTTCACCCTCGTATTTTGGGTGGCAGGGCCTGCTTTTCACACTAGGACATTGTTGAATTGTTTCTAGCTTGGCATCACCGAGGGGTCTTGCAGAAAAATTAGTTTGCATTCCAAAAGGCTTGTTGTACTACCACCCAGGTCAAAACACTTAACACACTGCTGCAGAGGGTATGGGATGCACAGGGAGGGAAGGAGAAGGAGGAAGCTGAGATTTGTGTTTCTGTGCTGTAACTACTGTGCTGTGCTCCCAGAACTGATTTGTATGGAAGCAGTGCCTCCAGCAAACACAGATTAAGGAGACAGCAACTAGAACCGGGGGATGAAAGGAGGAAAAGAGCTGGATCTGGAGTATGGCTTGGCTCTGATGGGATTGGAACCCCTAGCCAAACACCTTGATATATCAAGAGCATTTTGATGGTTGTGGGTAGAAGCAATGAAAGAAGTTTACAAAGCTGTCTTTTGGGAACCTTTCTTTCCTTCAATTATGTGTTAGTTGATAAGAGAATTAGAAGTACTTGTGGAAACTTATGATTACAGAATGATTCTTAATTGAAGTCTCTCAAGAAAGGGAAAGGGGTAGAATACCTCCCAGTCTGTATTCAGTAACCATTAGATAATTATTTATCACTTCCATTGATTATCCTTCGAAGTATGCTTTCTCAGTGAAAAATTTATATCATGTTTCACCTGAAATATTTTTTTTTTAATGCAGGATCTGTGTATTGGTATTTTGTATTGCTGAACTATGTGAAGGATGAAGATTTGGCAGGATGCAGTACAGCTTGTGCATCATTACTGACTGCGGTGTCCCGGCAGCTGCAGGATCGTCTGACACCAATGGAAGCGTTACTTCAAACAAGGTACTAAGAAATGTGGTTGTTGTAAACTTAGTGAAAACACACCTAAGAACTGTCTAATGCCATCCTTTGGTGTTCTGAAAAAGGTTGTGTGCTACACTTTGCTGTATTTGTTTGACCAAGGATTAATTTGCTAAAGTTCTGGAAAGCAGTTTTAACATTTGCAAAGTTAAAGTTGAATTTAATTGCTATCTCACATTTTAAATCAGCAAATGTGTATGTGGCGTTTGAAGTCTGTGCAATCCTTAAATTAGTATTTATGATTTTTAGTGTAAGGACTAACAAAGCATGTCCTATTTTGACTCTTGGAGGGAATTAAGTGTACTGAATAGTTTCAGTTTGGCATAGTGCTTCACAAAATCGTAGTCTTTCAGTAGGCTGACCATACATTTAATGTATTTCTTCTAAAGGCCAGATTCTAAGTGTAGAGACATGGAGTAATTTACTGGGAATGCAGGTTCTTCTTTTAAATTACTTATCAATGTAATTTAGGACTGTGTTGTTGCATCTTTTGCATATTGAACTGATTGGCCATTTAACTTTGGATTTACATGATGCAGAAAGGAAATTTCTGATGGTTCGGTTTTGTAGCAGTTTCCAAAGCTGCATTATGGTGGTGGAAAAATGCTGCTGTTTGAGAGCTCTTTCACTTGTGGTTTGGGTGCAAGAGTTTTCCTCAAAGTCAAGCAAGATCAAGATAGAAAAGGTTTGGTGGAGGTTGGTTCAGAATTTTCAGATACAATTGAAAATGTAATAGAAAATGTAGTAAGGGAAGGTGTGGAAGAGGGAGGATATCTGTTTATTTCTGGGTTTGTTGTTAAAGAACCATAATTCCAAGATACTTCATAAAAACTTAGTCTCAGGTGTTACACTTGGATCCTTATCCTGCTGTCTACTGCATTCCTCTGCTTAGTTGTTAATGTATTTCACCATCTGTAGTCCTTGCAGTTGAGTAGAAGACTTATTCCAGCAATAGAAATGGTGTCTGGAATAATTGAGGATTTTGAAAAATAAACAAAGTGAATTGAACCAAAGGAAAGAGAAAAATGTGAAAATTACACTTGATATGAGAATGACACCTTTCTGTGGGAATCAAGTTGTTCCTTCATATAAACTGCTTCCAAGTGCTTTCTTTAAGAAGCATATCTGAAATAGAAGGTTTTCCTCTTTTCCAGTTGACCACTTTTGAATTTGGTACATGTGGCATTTCAGATCACCCTCTGGTGAGCACAGCTGTCTGCATGGCAAGGGAAGATTTCTGAAGTGAGCCCATTCTTGGTGTCCTTCAAGCTTAGATTTTCTGAATGATTCTAAATGGTGTTTTACTGATTTTCTTCTTGGAACTTAATTTGTTTCCTCTTTTAACTCTGTAGCCCCATTGGTAGTTTAAGAGTAGCAGCAAATCCCTTGTTTGATTACAGTAGCTCTCTAGCAAGGACTGACTATTTCTTCATTTAGTTTACTAATTTAAGCAAAATTTGTGGGCCTTTCCTTCATATGTCTAGAGATCAAGAAGATACTGTCCTTTTTGGGGTTTGGTTTTTGGTTTTGGTTTTTTGTTAAGGAGAAATTAGTAGGCAGCCAAAGCTTTACCCTTTTCCCCTTTCCTCTTCCCGAATTGTATTCTATCTTTTTTGTGTGCATTTGTATTGCAGAGTTTATACTATTGTGTTTTTCCTTTTTGTCATTGGTCCCTGGTGCAATAGCCTAACATCTGGTAATCAGCTAAAAGCAGATGTCTAATTAATGGATCTGCACATTCATGGGATTTTACTATCATGTGCTGCAATAAATCAAGTAAAATGTGCAAGGATAAGGCCAGTAGGGTGTGTTACATGATTTGCAGTTCAGAAAACAACAAAGAAAGGGATTTCAGACAGGATTTTAGGCTGTCTTACAGAAAAGCAGGTTGGTTTTGTCTCTAGCAAATCTGAGAAAATTTCTCCAGCGTGTTCTTGAAAGTACCAGATTCATGTAGCCATGGAATTAAATTACTCTAAATATTGTAAGGTGTTACATGGCTTAATTACTGTTATCATTAGCACTTACACTGTCTCCTGCTCACATCTGATCTGAAAACTCTCTGGCTGCAATTGAAGCCTTTTAGTGCTTGTGTCCTGCCCACAGTGGCACTGGAGAGCAGATTCATTCTAAACAAATTCTGGATATCTGGAGTGTATTTGTATCTTCATGGTATTCTCCAGGTCTGTAGTCATTCTTTTAAAGCATTTCCTTGAGCTGTTTTCTTTGGTCCTTATCTTCCTTGTGTTGTGATACACAAAATTTGAGGCGCTATTCCAGTTGAGGGCTCTGATGAATGAAGCAGAAGAGGTATTTCACATAGTTTGTATTCATTACTGCACAGATGAGTAAGGTAATTGATGAGTTTTTACATGACATTCTTGATTTAGTCTTTGTTGTTTTTTTGTTGTACCTTCTATATCCTTTTGTGAAAAGGATTGTTAATGAAGCTTTAAACTGCGAACCTGATCATTCCTGCTAAAAGATGGGTAAAAGGCACTCTGCTTGTTTAAATAAATCTGGGTTGGACTGAATAAATTAAACCCCTCTGCAGTATGTTCAAATTCTGATTCTACTCTACAGCGCTCTTGTAGAGTTTTTACATTTTATGACCTGCTTACTTAATAAATCAAACTCCTCATTTAAAACATGTAAGTAATCAGTGTTAGTGTTGAGCTGACCTGATTTATTAAATTTTTAAATCTGATGTCTAAAGCAGGCTGTGAAGGTACCCCACTGAATTTTGTCTGAGCAGTTTTGTGTGTTTTAGTAGCCACTTTACAGTAGCATGTTGTCTTGGCTGACGTGTGAAAAAAGGTCAGGCAGCAAACACATCAGTCTTGTCAGATGTGCAGGGTGCCCTGATCCTGTCTAATGCATGCTTGTAAAGAGCAACCAAGTCTATCCTGTGTTGTTCCGAGCATAGAGTTATTTTGAGTTTGCTACCTTGTAAGTAACTTGGTTGGGAAATGTAGTGTTAAATGGGTTGATCTGTAATTCTCAGATGATCTGTAGCAATTATTGCCCTTTTGTAAGATCGTTCATCATTTTCTGATTATTCCAGTCATAGTATTGTGTAGCCAAAAGCACTGAGCCCAGCTAATGTGGAAACATTTTAACATTCAGAGAAATCTAGAGTCTGTTTTTCCCTTGTTGCTTTCATGTAGACATTAACACTTTTGTGATTACTGCATCAAAAAAGATGTTTAAACATTTCAGCCTTCTCAGCATTACCTGTTGGGGGTTTTTACCTCATCTGGTAAAGGAAACAGAAACTGCTCGGAGGCAGAGGGAAAAGGGGTGGAAGAACTTACTGTCGCTGCTGGTGTTTGTGGAAATATTTCAGATTTCTTCTGTCTCTTGCCAAAGTGCAGAGTGTTATGTTTCTCGCTTTTGTACCTACACAGATGCATTCTTCCTTTCTACTCTGGCTTAGTAATTTGGCCTGATTTCCATTTTTTTCCTCTTTTCAGTTGCTGGTAATAGGTATTGATAAATACAAAAAAAACCCAACCCAACCCAAACAAAAACAAAACCACAAAAGAACAAAAAGCCCCACTGATTTTGATACTACGTTGGAGTTTCCTTTTTCTTGGCTTATAAAACCCTAATTGGTTTGGGACCACTTTGAGTGATGGTGCTATTTTTTCCCCTCCAGCCCTGCCAGAGTAAATGTTACGAGTTTTCTTCTGTTGAGGTATTTATCGCGAGCGTTGATTGGTATGCCTAGCAGCATTTCCTTTTTTAATTCTTACTTCAGCTGGAAGAGCAAGCTGAGGTGGAATTTCTTCCACTGTTTTGGAAAAGTACTGTGTTTTTATTGACTTCAGACAAAAGTCTGATTTACCATGTGCAGGTGTGTGTATTGCTGTGGCTCATTGTCTAAGGCTTGTAGTTCTAGTTTCCATGTCTAGTGTTTTTGTGTGTGATGTTTCGGGACAGTATTACATCTTCAAAACTATTTAGTAATGAAGAGTTACTTGCTTAGCATTATAAGCTGTTTGAAAATGCCATCTAATAAATTATTTTAATGAAGTATAAGTAAGTGATAATTTCTAAGATGTGTCAAATGAATGACCAGAATAGTTTGGAACATAATAAATCCTGATGGTGAAATACGTGGCCTTTTTCTGTAATTTTATATACATTCTTATTGTGTGAATGGTGCTGTTTGTCTTATTTGCAGATATGGATTATACAGTTCACCTTTTGATCCAGTTCTGTTTGATTTGGAAATATGTGGCTCTTCTTGCAAAAATGTGTACAACAGCAGCATTGGAGTACAGTCAGATGAAATTGATTTGTCTGATGTTCTGTCAGGTATGTATGTTTAGCAGTGATTGATTGTGGTAGAATTGATAAATCTCTATTATACTGTTTTCTTTTCGTGAAGATGTGATTTTATACTTTCCAGCCAAGCTAAAGTCCAAGGTATTCTCTTGCTTATGGTGTCTTTTACATTTCCTGTGGCCTTAGGGCAAGGAGTAAAAGCCTCTTTCTGGAATCTGACATTTTCTTATCCTGTAGAATATCTCAGGGCAGAGATTAGACAGAAAGGCTGCTCTTATTCCCTGGGTCAGTCATCAAGGAATCTTCTGTCACTTCTTTCAAGTAGCTTCCTTGAGGGGTGTGTTGCTATTCATTCAGGCTAGCAACACTCACATAGGCAGAGAAACCTAAATGGATTTTTCGGAAGTTGGGAAGCTGCCATATGGCATTCCTCTACTTAAATATAAAGGTTTAATGAGGTATTTTTTCTGTTTTAGAAGAGCTAAAATACCTTAAAAGCATTTTTGTGTCTATCCTCTGAGGTTAATTCATAAGTGAATTTTTAGGCCCTGCAATGTCCTAAAGAACTGGATAATTTTTACCTGTCAGGAAATTCTTTTCATAGCAAGTGTATTCATCAGTCATAGTGACTCCTTTCCTTCTCTTGCATGCTGTTGTCTTTCTCCTTCCTATCCCTTCCTCCATACAACTCTGTGAATTTGTTTGGATATTGATTAATAGTCTGGTTTTATACTAAATTTGTGTATGATCATAGTTGGTCTGACAGTTTCTTCCTCTTCCTTTGCAGTGTATATATCCAGGATCAATATTTTTTTGCAAGCTAACTTGCTTTCAGTGTAGAAAGAGTAGAGCATCTATCATATGTAATTTATTTCTGGAATTAAGAAGACTATACTACACTTCTGTCACAGTTGACAGTTTGACTTATTAATATACTCTGTTCAGATTTGACAGCATTATCATTTTAAAAATATACTTCCATTTCTATTGAGGATGTGATAGTGTTAAGATGTTTCTTGTACAACATGAACTAATAAAATATGTGCGTTATATTTAGTTGTCCCTTTTGACACTTCATGACTTGAAATTTCACTATCACGAAAACATTAGCTGACTGTGCAGATACATGTTTCTCTTTCAGGAAATGGGAAAATAAGTAACTGTGCAGCTGCTGAAGGTAGTTTTACTTCCCTTACTGGACTTCTGGAAGTTGAACCTCTGCACTTTACCTGTGTTTCAACAAGTGATGGAACGAGAATAGAAAGGGACGATGCAAGTACGTTTACTGGTATATACAATTTTTCATTTTTTCTACTTAGCATAGTTCCACAATACATTTTTAATTTAACATAATGGCACTGTTTGACAAATGGATTGCTTGTAGTTTTGCAAGTCTTGAAATGTTTTGTCTGTGGTTTGTTTTTTCTTAAATATTTTCTATATGCTATATAACTATTAAATATATTCTATATATTTCTTATATAATTTCTATATTTCTTGGATCTTAGCAAACAAATTTGATTTAAAAATTATTAATTTGAATCAATTTGTTTCTACTGGAGAGTGTTTTGTGGTGGAAGAATTCCAGAGCTAGTAGGTGGCTTTTCTGTAATCCAAGTGTTGCATGCATGACCAGTGTGCATAGTCTATAAACTATATACTTTGTAATTCAAGATGATGTTAACTTGTAGCAAGAACTGGATAAAAAGAGATATTTATCTTGTTTTTATGTCATTCTGAACAATTAATAAGGAATTAAAGGTGTGTTTTATAATTTCTACATACATGTTTTGTTTTGGTTTGTTTGTTTGTTTCATGCCAGTGAGTACCTTTGGGGTTACCCCAGCAGTTGGTGGCCTCTCTTCTGGAACGGTTGGGGAAGCCTCGACAGCACTGAGTTCAGCAGCCCAGGTAGCTTTGCAGTCTCTCTCTCATGCAATGGCCTCAGCCGAGCAACAGCTCCAGGTGCTGCAAGAGAAACAGCAGCAGCTTTTGAAGCTTCAGCAACAGGTTGGAGGCTATTTGGCTCTTTTTAGTGCTGTATCTAAACTTCGAAAGCTGAGAAAGTAGTTGCAGAGCTAGTTGCCTTTTTTTTCCTCCATAGTGTGTTTAAGGAAGGAGCTGCTCAGCACTCTGGTTCAGTCTTCTTAAGCGAAGTGCTGGGAGTTTCTCCCATGCTGCTTTGGTCTTTCAGACTTGTTTTTCCTGTATTTTAAGGGTGGGTTGGGAGTTTGTAATAAAATCTAAGTCTTCATACATAAATATATCAGTCTGAAATTGAAAAAGCCCACTGAAATGAAAAGCACAGTTGCTGACACAGAGAAGTACCAGTCATAAAGCCATCGTTAGTATGGCCCTTGGCTGCATTGACTCTACTTTGCTGTTCAGTGGTAGGGTTTTGCATTTTTTTTGATTACTGCATCTAACTACTCATGTTCCTCAGCAAGTGAGTCAAATTAATAGTTTAATAGTTTAATTTTTCATCTTATAGTTGGTCATCTAACTTGGCTATGTTGAAGGTAGCTTAGGTTTATTAAATCCAGTTGTATAATCAAAGCTGAACTTGTGGTTCAGTATTACTCCTGTGTTCACAAGCAGTATTATCTGCTACATACACTGCTTTCATCTTCTCCACAGAAAGCTAAGCTGGAAGCAAAACTGCATCAGACGACAGCAGCAGCGGCAGCAGCAGCATCAGCAGTTGGTCCTGTTCACAACTCTGTGCCTTCTAATACAGTAGCAGCTCCAGGGTTCTTCATTCATCCTTCAGATGTCATTCCACCCACACCAAAAACAACTCCTCTCTTCATGACTCCACCTTTGACTCCACCTAATGAAGCAGTTTCTGCTGTTATTAATGCAGAGCTTGCTCAGCTTTTTCCTGGTTCAGTCATTGACCCCCCGACAGTTAACCTTGCAGCACATAACAAAAATACAAGCAAGTCTAGAACGGTAATTATTTTCTTTTTTTTTTCTTAGTGAAACAGGATGCTGTAAGCATTACCAGGGTCTTAATTTGTACTTGAGTGCTAGTAAATATATGTTTATTTGTGTGAGATGTGGTAACTATATCACTAAATTTACACCATTTGAAAAGAACTTAAGAAAGCAAGATAGTATTGTTACAGTACCTCATAAGGTTTCTCTTTACTGGAGCTAACTTAACTATGTAAGGAGTTATTAATCCTTTGAACTTAGTGGTTAATATATTTTGATGGTTCATGCTCAAATCTAAGTGTAGTGAGGTGTTGTCAAAATGGTATATCTTTAGCAGCTCACAATAAATGCGTAGATTTTAATCCCTTAATTTTACTGGTGTTTTTCCACTCTTCAGAATCCACTTGGATCTGGCCTTGCTCTTGCAATATCTCATGCTTCACATTTTCTTCAACCTCCACCTCATCAGTCAATTATTATAGAGCGAATGCACTCAGGTAAAACCACAATTCCTAATAATAATTTTGACACATGTTCTAATGAGAAGTGGAATATTTTCTGGGGCTTTAAGTAAGTTGCTTAGCTACAGTCTCTCTTAGCTTTCCAGAGTAAAGATATTTCTCAGTGTGCATTGTGTCATATCTGGGAGTTTAAGACCCAGCATTTGGTGATAGTTGAAAAATCCTGGGGACTTGGGAAATATGTTGGGTCTCTGAACAGAGCACCTGTTCAGAAATAATGCATAAAAAGCAAAACAGCTTCATTTAAGTTCATGCCAAAACTTTCTTCTTGAAGTGTTCAAGCTGTAGTGAGAATTTCTGGTATTGTGCAGCTATTTTTAACCTCAGGTATACAAATACACTTTTTAAACAATGCATAAACCTTTATATACCTTTTAAACAATACATAAACAATGGCTTTATTGTTTGAGAAGTAACATGTCTTGCTGGTTAGCACACACTGGTCTTTTAGGCTATCCCATGTTTTTCTCACCTAGGAGCAAGAAGATTTGTGACCCTGGATTTTGGAAGACCTATCTTACTGACAGATGTATTGATTCCCACTTGTGGAGATTTGGCTTCTTTGTCCATTGACATCTGGACTTTAGGGGAAGAAGTGGATGGAAGGCGACTGGTAGTGGCTACTGACATTAGCACACATTCACTTATTTTACACGACTTGTTGCCACCCCCGGTTTGCAGGTTTATGAAGGTAAAAGGATCTCTTTAGTTCTTGATGTTTGTTAGTACATGAATTTTCACTTAAGCTCTCTTTAGACCAAACTTTCGTTGGCTATAAATTTTTTATTTGTTGCCTGTTTTGATACAATTGTGTTACAATATAGTTGCATTTTCTTTCAGATCACTGTTATTGGTCGATATGGTAGCACAAATGCCAGAGCAAAAATCCCATTAGGATTTTATTATGGCCATACCTATATCTTACCCTTTGAAAATGAGCTGAAATTAATGCACGATCCCCTCAGAGGAGAAGGTGAAGCAGCAAATCAGCCAGAAATTGATCAACATTTGGCAATGATGGTTGCGTTGCAAGAAGACATACAGTGCAGGTTAGCAGGAAAAAAAAGTATATTTGCTAGTTATTTTAATATAAAACACTGGGATGTCATAATGTTACACATTTTTTTCCTTCCCATTATATTCTTCAGACCAGAAAATACTCTGCTGTTGTTGTGGTTGTGAATATCTTCATAGCAGTAACAAAGACTACACTGTATTTTTTTTCAGTATCTGTTTTAACAGTGCTTTCACAATGGACCACAAGTTGTCTTCTGGTAGGGTGACTGTCGGATGTATTGCTGTTTGCTAATGTGTATTGAATTGTGTTTTTTGAATATTTCCCTTTAGGTACAATTTGGCCTGTCATCGGTTAGAAATCCTTCTGCAGAGTATTGACCTGCCGCCGCTCAACAGTGCTAACAATGCCCAGTACTTTTTGAGAAAGCCAGACAAGGCAGTAGAGGAAGACAGCAGAGTGTTTTCTGCTTACCAGGACTGCATTCAGCTACAACTTCAACTCAACTTGGCTCACCATGCTGTTCAGAGACTCAAAGTAGCTTTAGGTGCAAGCAGGAAAACACTGAAGGAACAATCTGATGCAAAAGAGTTGATTCAGATGTCGTCCACGGAACAGTTACGCACCATCATTAGATACTTACTGGATACTTTGCTCAGTTTGCTGCATTCATCCAATGGTTAGTATTTTTTGTGGTTTAGATTTTTTTTTTTTGTCATGTTAGTAGAAACAGTTTCCAAGTATTTCTATTTCTTGACCTGCACTTGCCTACTACAAGGCCTTTAAACTATGTTTAGATATAAAATCATAGAAATGTGGAATGGTGTTTGAGTTTGAAGGGATCTTAAAGATCATCTAGTTCCAACACCCTGCCATGGCGAGTGACACCTTCCACTAGACCAGGCTGCTCCAAGCCACATCTACTGTCATTTTAGTAGCTGATAACATACATTGTAAAGTTTTATCAGTGGCACCAAACTGGCCTAACCACTTACTGAAAAGGATAGAAGGTGTCAAGGTCCTTCTTGCTGTTCTGTAGTCCTGGCTGCGTATTCCTTTGTTCAGATAGTCATCTGATCCTTCTGTGGGATGATCCAGTTTGCTGAAGTAACAAAAAACTGGCCAGGCAGAATACTCACAGGAAGAATCACCTTGTGGAAGGATTTGCAAGCATTGAAGCCTGTGCAATGCTGGGGATGGATTAAGTAGTTAGAAGCAGACCAAGGAAGCAGAAATTGCCTTGAGAGTGGTGATGGTAGTGAACTCATAAAACCGGTGTTCCTGCTCAGTTCACAATTTTCTAATATCCAGTAAAGATTTTTATTTCCTAAGGTTGCCATTGAAAGAAGTCTTGGAGAATTGAAATTGAAAAATCTGAGTAGGAATGGTGGTTTGTGGTTTTGTTTTTTTTTAACAGAAAAAAAAAAGAACATTGTTCTATTGATAGGTTGTCTGTGTTGTGATTTTCTGTGCCAGTTCCAGTTTGTTCTAAAGCATGATGATGATTTTTTTTGCTTTGTGTAGACTCTGGTGGGGTATTTGCATTGACATGGTATTGATTGGGTTTTGACCAAATGGCCTGGTGTTTGAGTTATGTGCAAATTACCATCTCCCCATATGTTCCCTCCTCCTTTACTCCTGTGCCAATTAGTCTAACTGTAGAAGTTTTAAAAACTTACTGCAAACTTCTTCCTATGTTTTCAAGTCATTGTTTCTTTAAGCAGAGGTGTTCTCTTTTCTCAAAAGGGCACTCAGTTCCTGTGGTTCTGCAGAGTACTTTTCATGCTCAAGCTTGTGAAGAGTTATTTAAACACCTGTGTATCAGTGGAACCCCCAAGATACGATTGCATACTGGCCTTCTGCTTGTTCAGCTCTGTGGAGGTGAAAGGTGGTGGGGTCAGTTTCTCTCAAATGTACTGCAGGAATTATACAATTCAGAACAACTTCTCATATTTCCACAGGACAGGTAAGGTATAGATCTGTATTGATACATTACCTGTGGGTCAGTGAAGTAATTCCATTGTTCATAATTTAGCATTGGAATTGACAAAATTGAACTGAAGGGTACTTATCCATCTGATTTAAGTTTTCACTGTTTTAAGAAATAGACCACAAAAGATGCTGCAGATGATAGATGTCCAATTGCAGTTATTTATTGCACCTATTTGGTTCTTACCCCACAAAAACTTGCTGTTTTTTCTTACTTGGAGATCTTCATATACCTAGCAGGATTGCTCCCCAGTGTCAAAAGTGGCCTTCTCCTTTATCAGGCTTAAATGTACCCTCACCGTAGAGCTGCTCTCCTCTGGCATTTGAAAGTGGGATTGGGACTGGAAGGTACTCTATTAGCATTTAATACAAAAGATTGCACTGAGATAAGAGCAAGAACGTGTCGAGTTGAGCACTGAATGTTCGATGTATTGATTATTTCAGATTATTGATTGAAGTCTCTAATATTCTAAATCTTAGCATTTTATTTTTATCAAACGTATTTGCTGTTTAGTGACTTTCTGCCTTCTTTGAACAGCAACATGTATAGTTTCATATATTTTAAAAATTAATTAATTCAAGGATAGAAGAATACATGGATTTAATTATCTTTCCCTGCTGTTCAGTAATATATAATAGGAAATAAAATAGATAAGATTTTGTTTCAGTTGTGGAAGACTCTGCTGACCTCTTGAGGGTGAAAAAGAAGATGTTCACCCTAAAATGCTGCATTAACCTTAAGAACAGTAGAATGTGAAATCCAGTCAATGTGAAATCCAGCTGGGCCACAGTACTGCTTTCTGTACCAACCTGTCTGTGTCTCAGATGAAAGCCTAAGACAATATTGTTATATAAGGGGTGTTGCAGGATATTACTGAATCTGAAAAAGAGATAAAATCTTAAATATGTAAATTTTATTTTTAGGGTCTTCATGTTGCTTTCTTGCATTGGCCAAAGATCGCTTAGCAACAGTGGTGTTTTAGAAAGTTTACTTAATCTCCTGGATAACCTGCTGTCACCACTGCAACCTCATTTACCTGTGCACAGAAGAACTGAAGGTAGCCCTCTAATTTGGGAAATTATTTTCATATACATTATAAACTAGAAAATTGAGAGATTAACTCACAAATTCTGGTGTATTAAAAGAAGAAATTGCTTGTTTACTATATTTCTAAAACACAGTTGTCTTTTAAAATGTGATGAATCTTCTTGTTCTTTAGGTACTAAAAGAGATTCCTCCCCCGACCCCATTAAAACCTGAACAAAATCTGTTTGATTGCTTTTAATTCAGCTAGGAGGCTTTGGCAGAGTGTCTGACATTCAGTGTGCAGACAGCTCTCATGAATGACTTTGGATTTTAATGTTTTGGAAAGAAATGCACCTTTTTGTTTATGAGATCCATTCTAAGTTTCAAGCTTTTGAGGTGAAACATAGATACGAAGACAAGTTTGTTAGGTGTATCTGCAGGATTTCTGCAAACTACATGGAGTTTGTTTTTTTGTTCTTGTGGGGCTTTTTGTAATTACAAGGAATTTACCTTTTTTTGACCCTAAGAATTTACTGAAATTATATTCTGCGAACTTGATTTTCTTTGAGTGTTCTTTTAACTACCACAAGGTTGAGCAAATTCTTACTTTTGAAAACATCACACCCTAGGCTACTTCATTTGTTATGTACAGATAGCAAAGCATCATAGAAGATATGTTGTTTAAAATTCTTAGCCTTGTGAGGTCTTTAAGTGCCAGCTGAGACTCTGTCCTTAGTTTTCCCTCGTTTCCTGATGTTAATAGACCTACAGCTGGTGTCAGAAGCTGTCCTATTGCTTCCCACTGATCTACTATGTACTTTCTTTATCGGGGCCATATCCTGCTGTAGTCTCTAACTAGTTTGAGGCAAACCCAAGCTTACATCTCCTCTACCTCTGTTTGCACTCTCCCCACAGCTTCCAATTCCTTTCATAGCTCTTGCCTTACTAGTTGTCCTCATGGAGGACTTTAGGAAGCAGAAGTAACTGATACTTCAGAGCTTTATTTGCTGGTCTTCCAGCTTCCTTCTTCCTGGACAGTACAGGTGAGTACTAGGGCAATATTATGTGTGGTGGAAGCATCAGGTATGGCAGAAGAAATTCCTATTTGAGAACTATCACACATAACTAAAGGGTGAAAGGGGTGAAAACTTACTGGGAGAAAAGTGAAAAAACAAAGGAAAATCAGAGCAAGAGGTGTGTGTTATGGGTGGAGAGAAGTTGTAAACTTTGAGGCCGAAAGAGGGAAAAAAGAATAAGCGAAAGACACCTGGAGGGAGGGAGGGAGAGAAGTTGAGAATTCTGATTTTTTTTTTTTTTTTGAGAGGTAAAAGGAAAAGAAATGGTCTTGTTTTAGCAGAAGTATGAAAAGGTATGTACTTCACTCTGCAGCAGGCTCCTTTCTTTTTATTCTGCCAACCAAAAAGGTGTGTAGTGGTCACCAGTGCTACTCATTTCTGTTCTTGGAATTTAGTCTGTGGTTTCAGTCCAGGTCCTGTTATGGACCTGTTGGGGTCCTTCCTCTGCCTGCTTGGGCTGCTTTCTCTCAGAGTGTGCTCAGGAAAGTGGAGTTAACAAGTCAGGCTGCATCCTACTGCTTGGATGTCAGCAACATGTGATTTTGGATGGATCGTTTCTGTGCCTTAGTTTTCTTGTTTGATCTGCATTTAATAATAGTTTGAGTTAATTACAGCGTTTTTGAGGCCAGTGCATGAAAAGCACTGTGCAGTTAAATGTGGCTCAGCACAGTGCACTGATATGAAAATGTGCGTGTAACCTCTGGTGCTGATGCCTTTGCTGGATTGACAGTTGTGTAGAAGTATGCCATTTGCATAATGACTGTAATTAAGTGGTCGTTATTCGTCGGTTTCTGGTCTTTGTATGAGTTTACTTTGTGTGAGTTTCCTTTGGAACTGTTCAATGAGATTTGTCCACATGCACAAAGATTTTTCTTGCATGATGCACAAGATACGTTTCTTTCCTTTCTGCCTGTACAAAAATATGGCATTTAAAAAGTGACACTGAAATAGACAACAGCCGGTCATCAGTGCCACCAGCGTGGTTCATCTAGTCTGAAGTCACTCTTGGCTTTCCTGCAACTTATTCAGATAGCTACTTGAAAATAAACTAAAGAACAAGTGAAAATGGAGGTATTTGTCTGCATGGTTATAACTGTCTTTATTGAAGCCCTGCTCAATGGAGGAATTTCACGTAATAGAATTTGAGACATCTACTTCATGTGCTTTAATGCAAGCAGCTGTCATTATGCATCTGGTATTTAGGAAATTTAGGCATACAATTTTTGACTCTTCACAGTTGAGGTGAAGCTTTTGACTTCTGACTTCATCAGACTAAGAGAACTGTGACATTTTCCTTTGCACCTAAGTTTTATACCAATTTCTTCCCTCATTTATGAGTGCTCAGACTCCAACTCTCCTTTTAAAAAACAAAAAGAGGGGAGTGGAGTCTTTGTGGCCTAGTGAAATGTGTGACATTTGTTATGTGTTCAGAACTTTATTAAGGCACTCAAATCTGTTTTATTTTGAAGGAGTTTTAGATATTCCCATGATCAGTTGGGTTGTAATGCTGGTGTCCAGACTACTGGATTATGTAGCTACTGTTGAAGATGAAGCAGCCACAGCCAAGAAACCCCTGAATGGAAAAGAAAGGGAACGATTTTTGACAGGTACATCACATTATCAAAACTCGATTCTATGGGTATTGCTCTGGGAGCTGTTCAAATACCTAAAATGTATTTTCTATTCACTCGAAAAAAGAGATTTTAAAAATGGATGTTGTGATCTTTTTATTTACGTTCTTGTCTGCTTATTTACAATCCCTTCTCCTTAAAAATGTGATCTCTTTAATTTTTTTGAAGTGAAAAATGCAGGATTGATTTTAGTTAGTAGAATGTCTGTATGTTACCCTGTGACTTTAGAATTGAGAGTGCACTGTGTTGAGACGCTTTGTATTGTGAGAAAGGGCTGACAGTGTGACTTCATAAATGTTTTGGTATTTATATCCACTATTTTTAAATGTGATTTTGTCTGGTTTTCATTTATTTCATAATAGTAGTAGTAGTAATAATAATATGTAACATACATTGTTGTTAGTATTATCATTGTTATTATTATTTTGATTAGCTATGATTTTCTTTTAATATCTTTCCTAAAAATGAAAATAAAGCTTTTATGTTATGAAGCTATTCATCTATTTTTACTTAGGACAGAGTTGCTTGCCTGCTTATATGTTCCAAGAATAATGAATGAAAAAAGATGGTACCCACTGCATTTTAAAATCTCACAGAAATATTACTGTGAGTGGGGATAGTTGAATAATGCCAAGACTTAGATTTTGTTTGTTTCTTTAGTACTTAGTGTATGGAGATGCCAATTGTTGAAACATAAAGGCTTTTCTCTAGAGTTAAATGAATTTAATAAGATGGATTAATTTTTTTTAATTTCCATTAGGAAACCAGTGGAGTTTTATAAATAATAGCCTTCACACTCAGAGTCTGAGCAGATCTACTAAAGGCAACAGTAGCCTCGATAGACTGTATTCCCGAAAGATCAGAAAGCAGCTCGTGCATCATAAACAGGTGACTTCCTGCACAGCAGTGGCTATTTTCACAGAAGTATGTCTCATTTATAGGACATCCCATTTCTTGAAACAACAGCTTTGGCCTTGGGACTCATTCAGCCTTGCTTTTGCATAGGTCTGGTTCTGTAGCTGAAGGCTGCCTAACTTCTTTGACATTCATCTAAAACCATGGGGCAAGGGATCTGCTGGAAAAACAAATGTTGGAGTGTACTGTTGTATTCTATTGGACAATAAATATAATGTACTTTCTAGATAAATCTGAGTACACCTGAGTGCAAGCACCTAAGGTGTGATTTAAAAGTATTTTAAAAGCTCAAGTTACAGTTTGAACTGAAGTTTGCTATCATGTGAACATACTGATCCTTTTAACATCTTATTGCTTAAATTTTCATTTATTCCTATTAACATTTTCTTTTAGCAACTTAACTTATTAAAAGCAAAACAGAAGGCTTTGGTGGAACAGATGGAAAAAGAGAAAATACAAAGCAACAAAGGATCATCATACAAACTTTTAGTAGAACAGGCAAAACTAAAGCAGGCTACTTCAAAGGTATGATGCTCTGAAACTGTAACTGACTTCTTGTCCTTTGTGTGAAAAGACCTGTTCCTGCAAAGTCATGTTTGTCCTACTTTGACCTTATTATTAAAAGTTGTTTCATTGTGGCTGCTACCAAGTATATTCTAATATTAAAAAAAGCAGCCATCTGGAAATTTATTGCTCTGTGAGAAATAGTTTATCCTTCTACAGGGTTCTTTTAGGTAGTCACGGCCAAAATTACTAATACACTTGTAGCTTTGGGAATGCCAGTCATGTCATTAAACTTTGGATAACATACAGCAATAGAAAGATAAAATAGTACTTTATATGGCTAGCTTTTATGCATGATGCTCTTCTAGATGCTTTCCTGGTTGAGTAATCAGAAAATAATCATGCCAATGTCTGTCTCCCCAAACTAATAAATACAAATTTTGAGAATTATTTTTGAAGTTTGTCATAAGCTCCTTAGCTTCCTGAAAGTACCCACCACTTCAGTTGTGGCATCTTGCAATAAGCCCCAGATGCTGAGAGTTCATGTAGTAGTTAAAGAATTGTTTTGGTTATGAGAGGAGGTGCTTATGGATTTCAGGAGATGACGACATGGACTTTGCAGGGAACACAAAAAATGTGTAAATTTTTCTAGCTACCAAACTTAGGTATCTCTTGAAATATATACTCCCTAGTTCAACAAGTACTCATGTCTGTTAGGATGCCTGAAAATAGGTCTGTGGAAGGAGATTACATGATGTTGGACCTTACAGGCAATCTAAAGGGAAATCTTAAAATTTCCAGTAGTTATGGAAAAAAAGAAGTCACTAGCATAAAAATAAAGCCCTGAGTTTTCACTAACTGTGCTTGTCATAAGCTGTTCTTTCCTGCACTATCTTCTGCTTTATTCCAGCAGGTTATACCAAGGGGGCTGCTCCACTGGTAGCTCCTTGAGACATCTTTAAATGAGTTACTGGCTGACTTGTGCTGTCCAGCTGTTTTAAGTTTCACTTTATAGTAGCCATGTCACATAAAAAAACCATCTTGAACTAAAGATATTTCCTCTTGTAGTTTCTTAACTTGTAGTTGAGGTGTTAATGTACACTTGATAGTTGCATTTTGTGCAGGTTTTGCTGTTTTGCCTACTAATTGCTGTGACTGACTTAAAACATGTCCTGCATTTAGGAGAAAGTGAAACCTTTGCATTAGTAAAAAGCTTTTTTTTTGGTCTACTTCCGTAGCTACTGCTTAAGGGAGATTATAAGAGGCATTTGTATTACCTAATGACTGCTAGTGTAGCTGATACAATGAGCTGAGCTGCTAAATGAATGCTAAATACAAGCTGCCCTTGTTGGGTGAGAGGATTAATAAAGGCACCTTCTTTTCTCCATTGCGTGTAGGACCTCTGTCAAAAAGATTGTAGTTCAGAGCCATGATCAAATATCAAACTAGCTCAATTTATGGTATGGCTACTGCATACTTTGTATCATGGCAGTATTAAGAAATTTAGAAATTATTGATGATTTATCTAATGTGAAGAACTGAGAAGTCAGTGTTCTTGTAAGAGTAACTTTCCATATTGGCTATTTTTATGTGCAGTTTGCTTTTTGATAGCTGTAGCTTTATGTACAGGTGTGGAAAGATGAAAGAAACTTTGAAAATATGTGTTTTTAATGTGTGTTATGGCACACGTAAGGCTTAATTGGCACTTCTGTGGAACTGAATTTGATAATGTGTTTGTCATCTGAGATAACATGCTGCCAAAACAAATTCCTGCCAGTAAAGCCTTAATTCCATTCCAGTTTCTCATATATTTTTAGACTTCCTTTTATTTTTTTAAGAAGTTTTACAGTCTCTGTTACTGCTGCCATACTGATTCATTGGGAAAAGATTTAGAGGTTAGTTTTAAACTGTAACTGTTGTTTCAAATTTAATTTCTGCAGCACTTCAAGGACTTAATACGCCTGCGTCGGACGGCAGAGTGGCCTCGTTCTTCTTTAGATACAGAAGTGTCAACAGCGAAGGAAACGCCAGAGATTGAACCGCTTCCCTTTACACTGGCACATGAACGATGTATTTCTGTAGTGCAAAAGCTGGCCCTCTTTCTCTTGTCCATGGACTTTACTTGTCATGCAGATTTACTTCTTTTTGTTTGTAAGGTAAACAGGATATGGAGCATCACTATGTGGCTGCAGTAGCAGCCACATTAAATTAGCTTTCTATTACTGCTTTTTTGCTTGCTTGATGGTAAAAATTAGCTGCAGCACTAGAATTCCTAATAATTTCTGGTGAGGTTGTTTTTCTGATCTGTCACTTTTTGTGTAACTTACAGTATGATGGCTTCAAAATTGCATGGAAAAATTAACTTTAAAAAAAAATATATTCATATAATTACACTCACAAAATTCTAAAGTGTGAGCTGGTAAAAATACCTGATTTACTTGTAAGCCAAATCTAATAATCACAGAAAATAAAACTATTTTATACTTTCACGGGTTCAGCTATGAATAGGCATATATTTCTTTTATTTCTTTTTTTTTTAATAGGTTCTTGCTAGAATTGCAAATGCTACAAGACCAACAATTCATTTATGTGAGATTGTAAATGAGACTCAGTTAGAACGATTACTGCTGCTGCTTGTTGGAACTGACTTTAACAGAGGAGACATCTCTTGGGGAGGAGCATGGGCACAATATTCTCTGACTTGCATGCTACAGGATATTTTAGCAGGTTTGTTTTAAGTTTCTTCAGAAGGTATCTCATGCTGGAATCTTGCTTCCTTTGATATTTTGGGGGGGGTTATCACTATGTTAGAATCTGCTGGCACAATCCAAATTGTAAAAAAACCCAAACAAATAATAACATTTAGGGTAGTGTGTAAAAATGTAATGTAAAATTACAATTACAGTGATTTATGCATTGAAATGTTCATATTTATATGACCTTGATTATTTGAAAATCATTCAAAACACTTTCCCTTGGAGAAATAGTCCCCAGAGAATTTAGAGTTAGATGTAAAAAATGTCAGTTGGCCTAGACACTGGGATGTTAATTTGTAAAATAATAAAGGAATAAATAGTAAATTTGTAAAATAATAAGGGAATAAAGCTTGAAATGAAGTTGTCTGCTTAATTTAATACATAGGAGAGTTGTTGGCACCTATAGCAGCTGAAGCTATGGAAGAGAGTGCTTTGGGAGAAGATGCTGGAGCTTCGGCTGGAGATTCTGATGACTCTCTCCAGCAGTCCACAGTTCAGTTAGTGGAAACCATAGATGAGCCTTTGACACATGACATCACAGGTAAATTATTCCATAATTTTGTATATGTGTATCTATTGAAAAGAGTAACAACAATTTTACTCATCTATCAAGGTATCAGTAAAAGACTTTCTGGTGATAGTGTAAATAGTTTCTGATAATATAGGCAGATTATGAGTAATTCTTAAAGTTGATTTTACATCTGACAAGTAAACAATGGTTATTTTTCCTAGTATTTTTAAAAAGGCAACTTGATTGCATATTTTAACTTTTTCCACAAAGTTGTAATATTAAAAAGCTGAAAATTATCTATTAAGTGTGTTATGCATCCTTGTTTTATAATTCTTACTTGCTAGTGTTAATACTCTTTTAATGATTCAAGGTGCTCCACCCTTGTCATCATTGGAAAAAGATAAGGACATTGATCTTGAATTACTGCAAGACCTGATGGAAGTTGATATTGATCCTTTGGATATTGATTTGGAAAAAGATCCCCTTGCAGCCAAAGTCTTCAAGGTATGTCACACCTAAATTTTCGGGATAACCTTTACATGAGAGATAGTGAAATCCATGCTCTCTTATACTTCTTCAGTAGTGGTATCTGATGTCTTAGACCTGCTTCTAGTTTTTTATAATGTTTAATGTGGAATGACAGGAAAGAATGTAAATACTCACATCTCATTTGACCACAAAATATTTTGCTTTTGCATGAAGATAGTTTTGTAAACAAGAGGTTCTGAGTTTACTCACGCTTTAGCACGTGTTAAAGGCAGCAAAAGCATAATAGAAAAATAAGATCTAGTCTTGTCCTTTTTATTAAGAATAGAGCATTGTTTCTGTGACTGACCTTAAGATGAGTTTATACTGTTAGCATTGTGTTTAAAAAAGGAAGCAAGCAGTAGGCAGTGCTCAGATTGGCTTCAGACTGAAGAGAAGCAACTCACTTCAAAATGTACTTCGCTGGGGAACAAGAAAATTAATGAGTACTTTTATACTTAAAATGAAAGTTAAACATATTGGAGTAGTACAATTACATTTAGATGTAATAATACATATATTGTCAATGTGTATGAAAAACTAAAAATATTTGGGCTTTAAAGAAACCCACTGTTCATAATGAAATATTGAGTCTCTTGTCTCTGTTCGTAAGGATGACATTTGGAGTTTTTCCATATCTATCACTATTAACTTAAACCTCTCATTTGAATTAACCTAAATTATCTGTTTCACTACTTGCTCAGAAAACACTAAATTTTTTTCTGTATTCCCTCACATGTCCTTCCACCAATTACCTGTCATGTAAAGATTTTTTCTTTAAATCTCAGTCTACCACCAAAAATTACACTTATTGCTGAACTTCTGTGTTACTGATGTTTCCTGCCTTCATTGTTCTCCTGTCATGTCATGTGGTTGTACTCTTTAGTCAGCTTCATCCAAGATACCTTCATCATCTTATTACCTGCTTTGATGTCCACTAAAAAGCAGCCATAAAACCACTTCTTCATTCTTAATCCTTCTTAATATTTGCTTCCATATCTTAAAATGACAGTTGGTATTGGATCTCACCATTAAAAAGACCAGCATATGCAAATTGCCTTCATAGTGTTACATTACTTTTTTTCCTTGTGATCCATATGCTTTCTTAGTATCTTAAATTATGACAGAAGTAGAGATTATTCAACTGTTTCTTTTTTAGAGCCCAGTACAAATAGTACCCTGAGCCTCCCTGAGGCTTCGAGGTACATTGATAGTACAGTTGTGTAGTATTCTGTCTTGATAAATAATTCCTCAAAATATCTGTGTAATACTCTACTTCCAGATTTACAATATGGTACAAATGTGTGAAGAAAAACTGATAATAAAGTTTTCAAATTGGCTTCTTGAATATTTGAGGCAGCCAACTGCATAGCTGGATTTTAACAATCACTAAAGATTCAGTAGCTTATACTGCAATAAGAACTGAAACAATTTTCTAAAGCTATTGGAACCAATCTTCTGGTTTTAATATTTTTTGACTTCAGAGTTGGTTGTTAGTCATTAAAGACTTCTGGCAATCTAAAGACTTGCTATTTATTGTTTTTCCTTGGTTTTTTGTTTGTTTTTTAAGCCTATAAGCAGCACCTGGTACGATTACTGGGGTGCTGAATATGGCACCTACAATTACAATCCTTACATTGGTGGTGTTGGAATTCCAGTTGCAAAACCACCCGTAACTACAGAGAAAAATGGATCACAAACTGTCAGCATATCAGTCTCTCAAGGTAAGCAACTGTTGGTATCCAAAGTGCAGGGGACATTCCTCTGCCTGTTTTAAAAGATTTATCCCCCCTGGACAACACTTATTTTGACCTCTGTCCATGGAAAAAATTGCCAACACTCTGGGAAGAGTTTGAATCTAGAAGGGTTTGAACCAGATGATAGAATAGTTTGTAGTGGTGTCACAAGGTGAAGAATTTAGAGGTTTTGGGGTTGTTTATGTAGTAAATAGATAAAAGCTAAAAATGCCAAGATGGAGGACAGTTGTTGTTCTCCAGGGCTTCTTCTTCTTCTTCTATAACTCCATGTCTTGCAGCAAAAGTGATTTAGAATGATTAGATGAAAAACTCTGCAGTTCCTGTCCACACAGGAGCTGGGTTTGTTGGGCATTGGCAGAAAAGTGAAAATATGTTTCATTTCAAACTTCTTATTAGGTCATTTACCTTTAAAAGGGCCAAGAATTTGTGATAAGCTCTCTTTTTGGCGCCCATCTTTTGAACTCTCTGCAGGGTGCTGTGTCCAGCACTCTGTTTCTCTGATAACTCTAATTAAAACAACGATCTGAAGCAAAGAATCCAAAGACTCCTCTTGTCTTTTCAACTTTCTGGCCAGGACTCTGTAATCCTCCTCCGTCAGGGGAGTCACACATATCACAGTAAAAGTGATAGCAACAAATTAAAGTTCTGTTTTGGGCCTCTTTTCTGTAATACTGTATTTGACACCTTAGCACAAGAAACTATTTTAGCAATATCTATGTATTTTAAGGGGAAAGAATTACATTTTTATATATGCCACAATTTTTTTCCTGCGGTAACTGAGAGAATATAATGTGAAACTTCCATTTTAAAAAGCCCAACATAGCAGAAAAATCTTAATTTCTAACGTTTTGGAATGCACTTACAGGCAGTTTTAAATCTTTCCTGTTTTCTCAGGAAATTTTGGAAGCTCTTTTCTAGTTGGCTGTACCCCAAAGGAGTGAAGTGGCACACTTGTTTCATTTGTAGGAGTACTACTGAACTGAGTGATAGATTTTTCTTCTGCTACTCTGGGAAAAAACAACTTTTTGGTTCTTGTTTGAGAACTATTGCCTTAGGAAGAAATTACTTGAATGTATGTAGATTGTCATGTGTGATAGTAAAGGGACTGGGAAAAGAAATATGGGTGTGTTTCACAAAAATACAATATTTTAATAATTACATATTTCAGGTCTGTAAGAATGTTATAGAAAGTTAGAGGAACAAATTAAAGGTGAGATTAGCTCAGTTGTTCAGAGCGTGATGCTGATAGCACCAGGGTTGTGGGTCCAATCCCACTCTTAGGAGTTGGACTTGATGATCTTTGTGGGTCCCCTCCAACTCAGAATATTCTGTGATTCTGTAATTATGTATGTCCTTGATATAACTCAGTTTTACCTTGTTTATTGCCTTCTGTAGCTTTAGATGCACGTTTAGAAGTTGGACTTGAGCAGCAGGCTGAGCTGATGCTGAAAATGATGTCCACACTGGAGGCTGATTCCATTCTACAAGCATTAACAAACACATCTCCTACATGTAACTACATGTTGTCAAATCATTCTCTTCACATAATGATCATGATGCTTTGAAATTTGTAGTAATGTAGTAATGCAGTCACTTAGTAGCTTAGAAGAAGTTATATCTTGCTTGAATTTTCTTCTTAGGCTGAACTTTTGAGAGTTCTTTATTCAGATTTTTGAATAACTTATATGCCTGTATTTAAGACATTTTTTGAAACCGTCAACTATGCATGTGGATTATGCTACAATGGAGGGAAAGTTTTCATTTTTTGGCCTAGGTGCAAGTGAACATTAAGCTTCCTATGTGAAGCTTCATTCTTGGTGTTTGAAAGCTGCTTTGCATTTGACAGTTACACCTACTGAGTGATGGAATACAATTTTGAACTCAGCTGCTCAGTGAGCTTTATGTTATAAAAATGCTCACAGAGTGGTTTACTTTTGAGCCTTTTTTTCAGTGAGTTGTGCTGCCTATCTTGTTAAAATGTGTTTCTTTGTAGCCCTCTGCGTACCTTAGTATGGATGCAGTCATTGGTTGAATATCTAGTGATGGAGTAGGTTTAGTGACATCTTCAGACTTTGTTCTCTGGAAGTTCATTATTGTCTGCAGCAGTTGTACCGTAATGAGTGAAAGACATGTTCCAGTTGTTTGTCTTACCATTGTGTTACCAGGACACTGCTGGAGTAGCTGTGAAAATGTATTTGTGTGGACTCAGTTCCAAACAGTTTTTGTGAAGATGGAAATTCAAGTATGCCACTACTATGGTAGTCAGTAGTCCAATTCAGCTGAATGCTACGTTGAAGATGTTCTTGTAAATTATAAAAAAGTGTCTTTCACTTAAGTGTAAAATGCAAGGAAATAATTATGAAATTACTTCTGGCAACTTTTCCAAGTAATTCATGGGGGGATGGTACCCTGTTTTGTTTTCTAGTGACGCAGTCTCCCAGTGGCACAGATGATTCGTTGCTGAGGGGATTACATGCTGCTAACCAAAATGCCCAGCTGATTGTGCAGTTGTCATCTATACCTATGCTGAGTGCGTGCTTCAACAAACTCTTTTCCATGCTGCAAGTCCACCATGTTCAGGTATAGAATTTTGAACCTTAAAATGTTCTGATAGTATTTGTCTCTAAATTTGAAAGTTGTTTTCCTATACTTCTTGCTACTTAGGATTCAAGTAATCTGTTATGTTATGTGCTTTATTGCTTGTGAATCTGTCATGGACAACACTACCAATAATGTAATAATCAAGCTGCTGAAAGCTTTTGTCAAAGAGGACATTGCTTGTTACAGTGGAAAACTGGTATACATTTCCATATTTAAAAACAAGTTTGTATGTTTACTGAGTGGTAATTGTTAGTTTATTAATGAAAAATGTCACTAAGTGACACTTAATGACAAATGGAGATTTGTGGAGGTTTTCAAAACCTAGTTGAGTAAAGCCCCACATGACCAAGTCTGATATCTTCTTTGGCCTTTCTTTGAGCAGATTGGGTTGGATAACTTGCAAAGGTCCCTTCCAATCTGAATTATCCAATGATCCTGTATGTTAAATTTAAAAGTTTGCTTTTTGAAAAGTCATTGGTTTAGCAATGCTTTTCTAGATTCATAGAAAGGAATGCCATGCATGCTATATATAGGTGATTAGATGCCTGCCTGCCTCTTGGTGTTTTAATAGAGTGGCTGACTCCATCCCTCAGTTGTTCTTTAAATATCTCATCAAAAATACAGTTTGTCATGTGAACATCCTTGATGCTTCCCCAGAATATCTAAAAAGTTATTTTCCTCAGAGGAATTATTCAAAGTAAGCATCAGTGTCTCTGAGGTCTCCCATTAGAGAAGTGGGCCTTTTGAATAATTTTGGTTGACTGGGAAACATCACTTTAATAACATTCCAAAAACTTACAGGCAAACCTGTAAACCTACCTGTACATGTTACAGGTATAAGGTTATGATAAAGATATTTCTGAACAGTGTGTAAAGCTGCATTTTCTTAACACAAGTTTGAAGAAACCTCTTAAGAGAAACTATTTGGAAGGAATCAATTGCAAAAACATAGCAGAAACATTTGCTAGTTAGGCTGAATTTGCCTTGAATATTATGTTTAGCAGAATTTTCAAATCCAGTAAAGGAGAGGGAGAGAGTGTGTGTGTGTGTGTGTGTGTGTGTGTGTGTGTGTTATCAGTGAAACAGTAGCAGCTGAGAATGTAGATCAGGCTTTTGAATTTAAAACTTTGATGCTCTGGGGTTCTGAGTTTGGTTTCATAGTTTTTTTTTTTCCCCTTTCTTTCAGCTTGAATCCCTACTGCAGCTGTGGCTCACATTAAGCCTGAATTCCAGCTCCTCTGGAAGTAAAGATAGTGGTGCTGATATTTTCCTTTATAATGCTAACCGAATACCTGTTGTTGCCCTGAACCAAGGTAAAATACGTTAATTATGGGAAATAAGTTTTAGTTTGTTTTTTTTTAAATACTCAGTTTTTGCTAATAAACAAAAAGTATTGAAGTAATTATTTTTGATAAGATCAGTATTGAGATAATTTCTGTATTCTTATTATAGAGCTCTTGGTCTCGTTTTCTTCTTAAAGTGGAAAATGCTTTGCTAGTGTGTAACCGAGAGTTGATTCATTCAATTTTTATAAACTTATTGGAAATGAAATGGTAAAATTTGTAGTTCTTAACTCATAATTATTTCCAAGAGGACTCATTAAAATACACTTCTTAGTCTGAGATGAGCTGTGCAACTGTATGCACTTTTCTGACAAATTTCGTCTCCTTTATACCATCCTATGATCCCTCCCGTACCAGAAGGGTCAGCAGGGCAGGAAAGCTCTGTTACTGTTGGGCATCAGACTACTAACCTACTACAAAGATATGCTGAATTTTTTTTTTCTTGCAATGTATTATACTATATAATTAAGAAAGTCCGTGGTATCTCGTGGTGATAACCCAAAATGTTAATGCCTGATATAATGAACCTGTTACGCTGACTTCCTTGAGAACATTTGAAACCAGTTTCTTTGCATAATTTTCTTTGAGATGTCAGTGTCTGGGCACTGTAGAGAGTTCTGTGGGCCAGTTTCTGGGAAGTGTTGCTGAGGTTTCTTTCCCTAATTTCTTGCAACAATGGTTGTCAAAGCAAAATAAATACCAGGAACAATAATATTAATAACAACAATCAATATAGCACCTTACAGTAAAAATTAGAAATTTATAGTAATACCCTGAAGATTAAAGCTTGGAAAAACCTGTTTTTCTTGACAGCTTCAGTAACTAGCTTCCTGTCAGTTCTGGCATGGTATCCTAATACTTTACTCCGAACGTGGTGCCTTGTGCTTCACAGCCTAACGCTCATGACAAATATGCAGCTTAATGGTAAGTTTGGTTGGTTGGTTTTCTTGTGTTGACAGTTTTAGTGATGTACAAATGAGTGTTGATTCCATCAAAAGACTTCCAGAACATTCCTTTTGTCATATAAGTACTTTTGTTCTCCATTAACTTCAGGCTTTTCAAGGGTGATCTCCTTGAATTGCTTGTACCATGGGAAACAGAAACCCTCATGGTGAAAGAAAATGTCATTATAAGTTGTCAGTGTCTTCCAAAAAACGTTTTAGGACTACATAATGATCCCTGAGAATTAGTTTTGCACTATGAGAAGGAGTAGCAGAGAGGAATGATTTAAGTTGCTATGAGTGAGAGTGTAGTTTTTCTGATGGAGTAGGAATACTTTTGTAAATATGCAGGCACCAGTCACTGCTTATATTAAGCTATCTGCACATAAGCCCCCAGAAGCTGAATCTATTAAAATATTAATTAAAATATTAAAATCCAGACATTTCATTTCCCTATGCATACCAATATATCTCACATTCTCTATATTGCTCAGTAATACACTAGAAATAATCTCACTTTGTGAATGAGATTTTGCCACAAGACTGATAGAAATTAAAGGAGGCGGTTTTTAAATGTTGCCTATGAATCTTTTTTTCATATTGGCCATTTCAAATCACTGACTTTAAGATGCACTTTTTTCTTAAAATTTGTACTTTCTGTCCCCTTTCTTTGATGTTGTATAGAAAGCAGTCTCACAAAAATCTGCTGAAATTTTTGCCATCAGGTGAAGAAGTAGAACTGCCAAAAACTAATGAAAGAGACTTGTTATGCACAAGCTAAGACTTCGCTCTTATTCTTAGCATTTGAGAATAGAACATGGCCTGATTTCTGGTATAATTGCCTTCAGTTAACAAGCACATGTACTGTCAACTCTCCAGTTTGTCTCTGTAGATTGGCAAAAATTTCCAAAATTTATGCAGTGTGTATCACTGGGATCATATGTGAATCTCTTGCAAGTGTTATGAGGCTCGGTGTTCTTCTCTGAGGCTGACAGGCAGCTGTGTGTTTGCAAAAGTTTCTTTAATAGTTGCCTGAGATCAGTAGGTGAATAAAAAGCTGCTCAGAAGCAGCCCCTGTGGTTCATGGCAGGCACACTTGAACATATGAATGTGGTTGTGGATTTTTTGTATATAGGATTGTGAGTTGGAGTTGAGTTGGAAAGGGTTGGAGATGCAAGTGTCACAACCTGTTGCTAAAGGCCGGGTTACAGGTTCTTGTTAATAGATCCCGTGGGGTGGAATAGAGTGAAACAACATTGAATAATCAGTGTTTATATATATATATATATATGTATGTATGTATGTATGTATGTATGTACACAAAGAGAGAGATATATAGATATATACCTCTATGGCAGGTTTATTTTAGAACAATTTGGTTGCAATGGAAAGGAGATATGTAGCTGTTTTGGTTATTTTCTGTAGAAGTGAAACAATACAGAAGTATAAAGAAAACAAATAAGGAAAAAAAAGAAAGAGAAAGAAAGGATAAGAGTAGACAGTGGAGAGGAAAGGTATCGCCACCTGTGGATCCAGAGACAAGATGTGATTGTTGCAATTTAGATATCCATTGGTGGAATTGATGGTCACAGTTTTGATCCATCAGGGATGGGGGAAGCCTAGGAAACATAGAGTTCAGTGGGTTAATATACATTCAAGTTCAGATGGGAATGCCCACCTGATGCAACACTGGATCATGCACAATCCTCTGGTGGAAGGCCCCTGAGATGAGTCTGGGGGCACTCTGGGGGTCTTTGATGGTTTGACACCACCTAAGACATGACAGGTGCCTCTTAAAGACGGCATAGTTGAGTCAGTTATGCCTTGTGAGAAGGGATGAACACCTTCAGGCCTACCTGTCAATGTCCCTGTACCTCCCCCAGGGGGGAGTTGTACACCTGAGCCAGTTGTGCAGGGGACAACACTGGCATGATGACATTTATCAAAAAGCATTATCCCACTTCCACAGATCTGTTTCATAAAGTGTTTTGAACTGATTTAATACGCTACTACTGCAAGAGTAAGACTACACATATAGTAAAGCTCGTTCATTTGATCACAGAAGGGTGTTTAATTCAAATTCCAGTGTTCAGAGCTCTCATCTGTTGAGCTCCCTACAGTTGTATTCTGAGAAGTCTTTGCATGTGCCAAGAACAAAAATATTGTGATTGTTTACAGGATAACAGAACACTTGGTCTCTGTCTGACAAACTAACAAATGCACTTAAGCCTTATTAAAGTGCATTTTATTAACAGACAAATCAAAATGTCTGTATGTATTGCATCTACAAAATTAATCTCTATTTTCAGGCATATTGCCTTAGCAAGCACAGTTTTGGGGATTTATATCTTTACTGACTGGAAAACTCAAAATTGTAGTCCTGAGTAAAGAGGTTTTGGTAGCTCTTCTAGCTGAGATTATTTCCACATCATGAAATAAATATAAGGGATTTGCACTATAAAGATTTGATTTTCACTTAATGTTTAAGATTACGCACTTAATTTTTATGTCTTTATTTTTAAGCTGGTCCAAGCAGTGCCATTGGAGCTCAGGAAAGTACTGCCCAATTGTTGGTGTCAGACCCCAACCTCATTCATGTGTTAGTGAAATTTCTTTCTGGCACTAACCCTCATGGAACGAATCAACACAGTCCCCAGGTAATGAGCAATTAAAATAAGAGAAAAACTGTTTGTAATAGGATTTCAAGACACTTGACAGAAATGTATGTTCATTCATAATGTATCACATCCTTGGCTTGTTTCTTCTTCTAGTTATAGTCTTAGTTGGTTCTGATGAGCAGCCATAGGGAAGTTAGTGTTGTTGATACACTCTCAGTAGTGCTGATATGTTTTTATAGCTCTCTGGAGACTTGCCACAGGGAGAGGACGCCATATGTTAATGAAGTGTTCCATTCAGTTACTCCCCCAGAATTTTGTTGAGCTGGGATAAAAATGCTAATGAAGATTAAGTTTTAATATCTAAGAATTCCTGAATTTAAAATTTTACTTTTATTTTCTGCCCGTTTCTGAATTCATGTGGTATCTGCTGCATCTCCTAATTTCAACTAATGTTTTCTTGCTTTTTGCAGTCTTTGAAATATCTGCCAGTAGTGTTTAAGAAAGCCCAAGTGAACTTAATTGTATTTAGTGTTTGACAGGGGTCTCAGTTTAGGAGACAGAAAACACCTGGTAGTTCCAGGGGTTTTTTTCCAGCAAATTTTCCAGAAAATACATAGTCATTTCCAGAACTTTAACAGTGCACAGTGTCATTAAGTACTTGCATAAGTATGTAGTTTGTTAAAAAACCGTTCAGATTAGCACAGAAATATATTCTGTAGGGAGTATAGTTTGCATTACTGAAAAGAGAGTCTCAAGCTGAAAAACAAGTTGTAGACAAAGACCTGAATTTCTTGCTTTTGACTCATGATTAGTAATAGAAAAACATGTAATATAAATGGGTAGATTAGTTCTGTAAAAATGCTGTAAAAATTTTCAGAAAGCAAGGTAAGCTATGCAATCATTTCCTCTTCTTAGAAGGCGTTAATGTTCTTGAGGACATTTCAGTTATATAAAATACTTCCTAAAATGCCTTTTCTTATAGGTTGGGCCAACAGCAACGCAAGCTATGCAAGAATTTCTTACTCGATTGCAAGTGCACCTTTCTTCAACTTGTCCTCAGATGTTCAGTGAATTTTTATTGAAATTAATACATATACTTTCAACAGAAAGGTAAATCTTACATGTTTTTTTTCTTTCATACCCTCCTTTTCTTTAAAATCTGTGTGATTGTGAATCACAACTAAGATGTATATGTGCCTTGTCATACTGTCAAGTTATGTGACAATGGAAATTGTCATTGTTGCTGCAGCACTACCAGCAGGATCTGAGCTGCTCCTGGCACATGGAAAAGTGCATCTGGAATTCACACACAGCTGTCTGTATGAGGGACTGTCAATAGAAGCACTAAAATTTTGTTCTGATTTTATTTAAAGCTAAGATGTAGACCTTTTTGAAGTAATTCCCTGAAGTAAGGACACTGTTGATGAGCTTACCCATTAAAAAAGTATTCTGAGAAGTCTGAATTAATGAAAGATTCCAGAAATTATTCATAGATTGTGAAAATAGTAGGGATGGCTTTTCTCACGTGGTAGGATGAAGTATGAGATTGAATAATTCTGTTTATGCAATATGCATTTTTATAGCTTTATCTTTGGTGGGTTTTTTTCTCTCCACATGACAGTGGAAAACATCCTCTGGCCCACTCTCCTGGGGCCTTTTGATGCCCACGGGTGTAGAGAAGTGCCTCTGGCCAGGAGAGAGAGAAGAGCTTATGGCTACTATTTGACAGTTGTGCTTCCTCAAGGCAAGGCCAATGGGCACAAGACTCTGTATCCAGTGGAACACTGGAAATAAGGCAGTTATTGAGTCTGAGCTACACTAGGAAGCATTTCTTTCTGGTATTGGCATTCTGCTCATCTCCAGACAAAGGCTTCTTATAGTTGGGGATGAGCTTCCTCAGCTCTGGGTTCCCAGTAGGTGGCACTTTGGTGTTATCTATTCTGTTATCTTACAGAAAATGGTTTCTGCCTTCTGTAAGAGATTTTACCTTTGTAACTTAAACTATAGGAATGGTGTTTACCTGGTTATATTGATGATCAGTGATTTCTATGAGACATGTCATAATATGATAAAACCATTGATTCACAGTGAACCTTGGAGAGTGTGTCTGCATGCCAGCATTTGTTTGAAATAAGCTAATTAGACCACTGAAAGGATAGTTTTTGAAATGTGTTAGGGTGAGACTGAAATGCCATGAAATGGAAGCAAAGCACCGGAAAGGGATTTAGATGGTTATTTCTAAGAACACAGATACTGAACTGTACTGTGTCTGATGATAAGATTAATTGTGAAGAAAAGCAGTATTTTGCTGTTAGAATTAATTAAATTTCAAATATTTTCTTCAGGGCTGTTTCTATAAACTGTTTGTTCTGTATTTAACTTAAAAAGTTAGGATAAGATTAATCAATGTGAAAAGATACGGAGAAGTATATGAAAATTCAGTAACTAATACAAGTTTTATTTTAGATACTGATTCAAAAGGTTCTTTTCATAGTCCACCACTATATGTGTAAAAACAATTGATAAAATAATCTTATTCCTAAGAGAAATCCTTCAAGCAGTCAACCTACAAGCACCAGCCTGTGATATTTTGAGTACCTTCTCGTGGTCTTATGTATAATTACTATTTAGATAGGGAAAACCTGACCGTTCTTCTTTTCATCTCTGGGTGGGGAGTGGCATAGGCTAAACAAAAGGCCTATGGGAAGAAAAAAATCCATCATGATTTCCTGTTAGCAACTAAATAATCCTCATGATATTAAAGTATTATGTGACTGCTTCCCATGAGGTTTTCTTGCAAATGTAGGAAACTTTTCACCAAGAGCTGGACAGGACTATTCAGTGTATATATAGACTCTTCCAAGTCTTTACCTACGAAATTAACTGAATTACAAAAAAAAAAGGAGATTATTCCTAGCCTTTTTCAAAGTTAACCTCTTAATCCTTAGTGGTATCAGGAAGGTGGTGGCATGAGCAGGTTCTACAGGCTGTTTAATGACCAGTAGATTAAAAAATTACAAAAGCTTGATGCAGGTGAAAGGTTAGATTTTGCTTCAACGTGCATTTCTGAAAATAGCTGGAGTTTTATTTGTATGAAGTCTGGTGTGCTTTTTGATTCTCAAAAATCAGGGGAAAAAGCTATACTCAAACAGCCAAACCTATTTAACTTATAATCTCTCTCTTTTTTCTCCTTTTTTTTTTTTTTCTTTCAGGGGTGCTTTCCAGACAGGCCAGGGACCATTGGATGCTCAAGTGAAACTCTTGGAATTCACCCTGGAACAGAATTTTGAAGTTGTATCAGTTAGCACTATTTCTGCAGTAATTGAGTCTATAACCTTTCTTGTGCACCATTACATTACGTGTTCGGACAAAGTAATGTCTCGCAGTGGCTCAGACAGCTCTGTGGGTGCTCGGGCATGTTTTGGAGGGCTCTTTGCCAATATTATCCGTCCAGGTGATGCCAAAGCAGTTTGTGGAGAAATGACAAGGGATCAACTCATGTTTGATTTATTAAAGCTGATCAACATTTTAGTTCAACTGCCACTTTCCAGTAACCGAGAATACAGTGCCCGTGTTCCAGTAGCAAGCAGTACTACAGACAGTGTGTCTGACGAGGAAAAGGTTTCAGGAGGCAAAGATGGCAATGGAAGCAACCCTAATACTCAAGGATCAACTGCATACGTGGCGGACTTGGTGTTAGCCAACCAGCAAATTATGAGCCAGATTTTGTCTGCACTTGGCCAATGTAACAGCAGTGCTATGGCAATGATTATTGGTAGGTATTTTTTGAGTAAGATGGAAGATCTTTTGGGTGGTAAAACATTTAAAACTTCTGCAAACTCATAAGCTGGGTGTAGATGGGAAAGAATGTCTCACAGAGGTGACAGGAAAGAAGAGAGAAGAAGGTAAAGGGGAACAGGTGCTTGAAAAAAACCCCTAACATGAAGTGGAAGACAGTAATTGAAACCAATTTGGCATTTGAATTTGCTGAATCTCAGAATGCTTAATGTTAAAGGAACTCTGGAGATTGTCTAGCTAGGAGTGATTCCAATCCTTGTAGTTACCCTATTTCCTTCACTACGCTCATTTTTATGGTCTAATTTGATTTAAATTTCCTGACTTCCTGGGTCAAGCCTTCTTACTTATACATATCTGGGAACACTAATTGTAATTCATATGATCCTGAAAACTGGTCCATTTGTACTTTGCAAAATTCATGTGAACATTTTAATATTCTTGAATTCTCTTATGTGCTGTTAATGGTTTGTAAGGTCTCAGTTTGTGACCTTTGAACTGTCTGTTTTCATTAAGGTGCAAGTGGCTTACATCTCACTAAACATGAGAACTTTCATGGTGGCTTAGATGCAATATCAGTTGGAGATGGGTTGTTCACTATCCTGACAACACTTAGTAAGAAAGCAACAACAGTTCAAGTGATGCTTCAGCCTATTCTTACCTACATGGCCTGTGGGTACATGGGAAGGCAGGTAAGTTCCCTTAGGCTTGCTGTGTTTCAAGGTAGTTGATTCTGTAACCAGTAATAAGGTCAGAAAACTTAACTAGTGCTATGTAAAAGAAATGTTAACATTTTTACAACCTCGCTTCATTTGGGTACTGAAGTTAGGAAGCCTCTCTGTTGCCCATGGTAGACGGAGAGAGAGAGTTTCTCTATGAACATTTTGACATTCATGTAACATTCCTGGCTAAAGGCTTGAAGATGGATCAGATATTTTATTGTATGCAAGTGAGAAACACATTTATTGTGGGTATTTCAATGCTCAGTACTCTTATTTCCCTTAAGCTGCTCACCCTGTGAATTTGAGCTTTTCCATATCCCAAAGACTTCTCTTATGTAAAGAATTGAACTATGTGGAACATGGTATTGCTGTATGGTGGCAACTGTGGTGGCATTTCCTCTCTGGTAGTTTTTCCTACTAAAAGGCGGGGCTGTGAGGTGTTATGTGAATTTCTACTGTACTAATTTTGTATGATATCATGTATTTCTTAATTGTTTTTCTGCTAGGGTTCTCTTGCCACGTGTCAGTTATCTGAGCCACTGCTCTGGTTCATTTTACGGGTGTTGGATACAAGTGAGGCACTGAAGGCTTTCCATGATATGGGTAAGAATGTCCTTTCTTTAGCCACATCAAATAAAAGGTTTGGTTTAGATTTTTTTGGCACTTAAGGAATACATATATGTGTCTACAGGGGCCAATTTACTAAACAGGCCTCTGCTTGTGTAGAATCTGTTGCATGCTTGTGAGCAGTATTTTTTTCTCTCTGCCCGCATTACACACAGGGGGTGTTCAACTTATCTGCAACAACATGGTGACGAGCACAAGAGCTATTGTTAACACAGCAAGAAGCATGGTTTCAACTATTATGAAATTCCTGGATTCTGGTCCCACCAAAGCGACAGACAGCAGTTTGAAAGCCAGAGTGCTCGCTTCTGAGCCTGATAATGCAGAAGGAATTCACAATTTTGCACCTTTGGGTGAGTAATGCTTCTTTCTCTTAGATTAATGTCTGCTGGTCATTTGAATATGTACCAAGTTCTTAGCAAAAAGTATTACAATAGTGTCAAATGTTCCAATACTACTAAGTCTTCTAATGAGAGGGGTTGATGGTGTTTCAAGGTAATGTTGAGGGATGAGGTTAGTCCCCTCCACCACAGGTAGTAAGACCTGATGTGGACAGGGCAGAGAAGGAGAGGAAGTGATCTGGTGAACTCATGCATCGAGGTGAGCCCCCTTCTCCTCCCATAGGTCAGGGGATGCATGGTTCCAGCTCACCACCTGCCTTAGACATGCTAAGGCTCACTAACTTCTCTTAAGGCACATCAGTTTTGATGGAGCTAATACAGAAGCGTAGCATGGTGGGGTGATAGAGAATGAGCCTGAGCTGTGTGAAGCAGAGCCGAAGAAGCTGGAGCATAAGGCTGATATTGCTGATGGTGCTCTCATGTCTAATTCTGACTGCTCTCATGGTGCCTGCATGAGCATTTGTTAGAATTGCAGTGCTGTTTTGATATCAATACAATGGCTGCCAGTTAACTAAAATGTGTTTTAAGAGGTAGTGGTACTGTAATATCTTACAAAGGCTTTCCTTTGCAGTACTAGTGTCTTTGTTTTCTGTTGCTGCCCACTAGCCTGGTGTAGCCCTTGAATGTATTCATACCGTTTGTCTCATTTATGAGAGGGTGAAAGAAAGGATTAATTTTAAAATTTCTGGAGAGATTGTTGGATGAGAGAGGAAGCCATTGAGACCTGTGATTCAAATTTAAGCGTCAAAAATAATGGCATTACAAAAGACAATAAGAAGAGATTTATTTGGTAGAGTAGGGGCAGAATAGGGGCTGCTGGAATCTACTTTGCTCTTCACAAATTTCTAAAAGGTAAGTTCAGGAATCCTGTGAATGTTGGTTCTTTTATTACTTTCAATAGTAAAAATCCTAAGCATGTGTGGTGGTAAGTTCCTGCCTGCCTTATCTCCCAGTTTACAAAGTGCTGCAATTCTTGATGTTCTGCTGTGAGTGCATCTCTCTTAATATTTAACTTTCAGTCAGGAGTGTGCTTTTGAAATTAACCTTCTGTTTGCCCTCACTTAGTACATTCTGATTCCCATCATTTATTAGTGTCTGTAGTACATTCTGATTCTCATCATATGGTTATTATCTGAGGTGAGCTTAATTCATTTGGGATGAAAGTTTATTAAAATGTGTTCAGGAATTAATGTCCAGTTGCTGCTAGGTGTTTAGTTGTGGGGTCAGGCTATAGCTGCGTTAAAGTAAAACACCACAAGTACCTGTAGTTCGGAACAGCTCAAATCTGGTCTTGTTATACCCCATAACTTGCTAAAGACAACAGCCTAGATCTTCCTTCTTCATTCTTAACTTATGCTAGGAGTAGAAAAAGAAGCAACTGCTGTGGTCAGGTTTTTTCTGATTCTGGTGTCTTTTTTAGAAAAGGGTTTTCATGTGAAACCTTGTTAAAGAAAAAAGGGTTGCAGAAGTTGGTTATAAAGTAATTTATGTTATTTTAGTATTTAAACCTTTGAAGTATGTCAGCTGTGAATTAACTGAGTTCAAGTTCTAAGCATACTGTTCAAGCTGCACCTTTCTGTTTGGTTTGTTTTTGTCATGTACTGTTGAGAGTAAGCTCAGAGTTTTGGTAGCAAGTGTCCCCTAGCAAATTTCAAGGACATACATATGCATGTAGATATATAAACTGCCTATTCAAAACAGTCTCAGAGTAAAAGAAAAATAACTCAGCAGTGAGCATTGCACATGGGATATTATCGATAAAGCAAAAGAGACGAGACAGAAAAAAAAAGGTGTTTTCCACAGGTCAGGTTGTAAATTAATCTGGGTTTTATTAATAAACATTGATAATCAATGTTAATGGTGCTGTTTCTGAAGGTTCAATCACCTCAAGCAGTCCCACTGCCCAGCCTGCTGAAGTGCTGTTGCAGGCTACTCCTCCCCACAGACGGGCTCGTTCTGCTGCATGGTCGTACATATTTTTACCTGAGGAAGCTTGGTGTGACCTCACGATTCACCTTCCTGCAGCTGTGCTGCTCAAGGAGATCCACATCCAGCCTCACCTGGCCTCTCTGGCAAGTAAGTAGATTCACTGATGCTGATGCCAGCTCAGAAATTTGAAGGTTGGGATTTGGAAACAATACAAAGAGTATAATCAGATGAACTAAAGCTGAGAGGTTGTTTTGAGTAATGCCTGTAAAATAAGTTTGAAAAGCTTGCAAATTCTGCTTTCCTTGAGAATGGAAGGCCCTGCCTCTGCTTGGTTTGTAGCGTAGTAGGTGTCATGTGGTGTTCATGTTAAACGTGTCAAAAAACATTGCCCAGTGAGAAAGTGATATTGGTCAAGTGTCTTCAGGCAAAATGCTTTTCTGTGGTAGTTGGGAAAAAGCATGATATTTTCAGTTCTTATTGTTGTAGCCCTGATAAGGAAATTGTTTTCAGTGACTCGACTTTTCTTCCTTTTAAGTCTTTGAAATAAAACTGTATGTACCATGTATCAAAATGCTTGTGCATTTTAACATGTACCATCACCCAGGTCAGATCCTCCAGCTGCAGTTCTGTAGTAGTGGCTGCCTGAGATCATTTCAGTCATTTTGTTCTCTGAATTTTAAGTGTTGAACATGTATTGCTGTTGAAGGCAAACTAGTACAGATTTTAATATAGTGTTAAACCTTCTTATCTTACTCTGTAGCTTGCCCTTCATCAGTATCTGTTGAAATAAGCGCAGATGGTGTCAATATGTTGCCTCTGTCAACTCCTGTTATCACGAGTGGTCTCACCTATATAAAAATCCAGCTGGTAAAAGCTGAAGTTGCCTCAGCTGTCTGCCTTCGTCTCCATCGTCCTCGGGATGCCAGCACCCTGGGCCTCTCTCAGATCAAGCTGTTAGGCCTCACAGCCTTTGGAAACACCTCCTCTGCCACCGTCAATAATCCCTTTCTTCCCTCTGAGGATCAGGTCTCTAAAACGAGGTAAGGCTCCAGTGTCAGGGGACACTTTGTGCCAGTTCCTGGTCTAGGGTTTGGGGTTTTGATGGTGTTTTCTTCTCTGAATCAGATCTTTCAGTAGCAAACTCTTCCTTTTTTTTTTTTTTTCCAATAGGAAGGGAAATATAAGCAGTACTTCTCACTTCTTTAGTATCCTGCTTAGTCTGCATATGTAAAGGGCGTGTTTCATATCTGCAGTGGTGACAGATTACAAAGCTTGGGAAAGCATTTAGAGCTGCATTTTGTGTTTTTAATGGGTAGGCAGTTGTCAAAAAAAATGGAATGCCAAAATACTTCTTATCCTTATAGAAGTCAACGGAGTTACATAAGTGTTGGAGCAGGAGTAGAAATAGAACAATGGAATGTTTTGTGGAAGTCATGTCTAATATTGCTGTTTCCAAACATTTCAGAAATAGGAGCTGAATGTTGTTACGATTCTGGCATATCAGCAAGATTTCTTTTCAAAAGCTTTTATTTGGTTAGGTGGCAGGGTGAGTTTCTTACTCATTTTAAAAATAAAAAGAAATGAACGCATAAGGATTTTTTTTTAAGTGTCAAAGTTTTCCAACTTTGAGTTTAATTTACTGGATGGATTTTCAAGATTTTCTGTTCTTAAATTTAGCTTACTAAATTGTAAAAACTCATTAATTTTAAATATTTTATCTTTGAACCTTAGTGTTTATAAATTTGAAGAGAGTATGAGAAAGTTTTAAGAACTTTACTTTCGCAGGGAAAAATTTTGAGAGCATAAGTGAATTTAGAGAACTTGAATACTTGCAGTGTATATTTAATAAAAACTGTAAAACTAAAGTAGGTCTTTGCTCTCGAATAGCAGTGAAGAAAATTATTATAGCCAAATTATACTATAATTTTACTTCAGAAAAGATTATAATAAAGTCACACAAGAATAATCAGTATCTAAAGAAAGAAGGTGAGTGTATGTTCCTCATTTCTTGAAATGTTTTATTGTAGCTTTCAGCTTAATGTTTTAAATATCTCAATAAAATAATGATAGTAATGTGATAGATATATTCAATAAACTTGCATAAATTTTTTTTTAGACATAACAGAGAACTTGCTCTCTTGTAATTGATGAATCCAATTGATTTAGGAGCGAATGATTCCTAAAATAAAGTTGTAAACTCAATTTAAGATCTATATGCAAGTTTGCATTTTTTTTAAACTGTGGTAAAGGTTAGCTGTGGAAACAAGTTAACCTGCTAGCGTAGAACTTGTCAGTGAAAGATGCCATTTATTTCACATAGAGATAAGATTGCCCTCTTGTTCATGATGCTAGTTTAAACAGTGTCGTGGTGTATTTTATAAATAAAGTCTAATTGATTTGTTTCCAAACTGATTCAATTACAATAGGTTTACTTCTCAGGATTTGTTATTAAAAGGACTTCTGAATGATTTTGTCAAAGAATGAGAGACTTGAGGGAAATGTAGTAGTTAGCATGTTTTTAATTTCTGTGCTTTTTCTGTATGTAGTTTAAATGAGGTTCCCTAAAGTTCACTGTAGTTTATTGTAAATGTGTATGATCCTAAAAGTTTATAATGTCAGGGAAGTTGTGCAGGTGTATAATTTCAATGCCAACCACTGTTGCACCTTCACTCTTTTTGATGTAAAAAACACAACACACAAGCAAACAAAACCCAACAAAGGAAAACAAAAAAACCCAACAACTAATAAAACTCAAACCCACCCCACAGACCATCCCCCTACATAAACACCTTCCCTTTCATCCTTCCCTCAGCAGGTTGGCCCTATTGGAAGAAATACGCATGTGAATCAAGAAATCTTGAGAAACTTTAGTAATAAAGCTTGCAGGCTCTTAACTCTTCCTACCCACAGACCCTGCCTTCCTTACAATCTTAATACAATGATAGCAACAGCATTACTGCTATATATTACATTGTGGTCTTAAATTCAGTCATTTGCTTTGCTCAGATGATGTTTGATCATGTCATGGAAGTTTTCTGCAGTACTTGTCCTATAATCTAATACAGGTAGTTGTGCTACAGATGAAAAATAATGTAATAAGAAAATAATACATTAGCTCATTTTTCTGTTTTCCTTTTCAGTATTGGATGGTTAAGATTATTGCACCACTGCCTCACTCACATAAGTGATTTGGAAGGAATGATGGCTAGTGCTGCAGCACCCACTGCTAATCTGTTGCAGACATGTGCTGCTTTACTAATGTCCCCTTACTGTGGGATGCATTCTCCAAACATTGAGGCCGTGCTTGTGAAAATTGGGCTTCAGTCCACCAGAATTGGCCTAAAATTGATTGACATTCTTCTAAGAAACTGCTCAGCATCAGGGAGTGATCCTGCAGGTGAGTGCAGTGTTTGTCTCTTCAGTCGTTGCTTAAAAACATTGCTTGTATAAAAGTACAAATACAGTATATTTGCATGTTGCTTTCTGATTCTGAATCTGGATTGACAGAACTTGCCATTGTGCTTTGTTGGGCTTCTAAGTATCACAGTCTTTGTATGTGGGTAGTCCTACAACAGTAAAGCAGTGCAGCCAGAGTTGTTTGGTTTTTCATATTTAGGTGAGTGTTTTGAAGAAACAGAGTAGGATGCACAGTGTATCCTAAATGTCTCTTACTTCAGATACTGTGTCCTGATGTTTTAAAATAAAGAGTACTGCCACAAGTACTATCAAGGAAAACCAATGCAGCAGAATTTGGGCAGCAGTAGTCTGTAGGACAGTATGAATTCTGAATAACACTAAGCATTGAAAATATTTTTGTGTGGAGGTACATAATGAAGATACAACTACATTCTATGTCCCACAGTGAAATTTTGCAGAAGCTGTTCTGTTAATGCACTGGGGGATTTGTATTTATGGTTTCATACCACTTTCCTGTTTTGTAGCTTTTAAATGAAAGAAAACAAATTAATTTTTTTCCTGTTTTGAGGCTGCTGACAGAAAACACTGTTTAAAATTGGCTTCCATGTTTTCTTTTGCTGTGAGTTAGTGTTTCAGTGTAGACTGCTCTGTTTTGCTGGATTGTTGGTAGATAGGGGAATACTTTCTGTCAGGGCAGGGGATGAAGCTGAATAGGAAATAATCTGTGAAAATCTTCAGCTCTAATCCCATTGATGGAAATTGGAGTTAAATAAGCTTCAGTTTTGAAATAAGTGTTTGCTTCTGTGAAGCAAGAGATTTGACAGCTCTGTTGGAATCAGTCATGTCTTTTGGGAATATGTTGAAGAAAACCCTACGGTGTAAACCTCTAAGTCCTCCATTCATCTGATGAATGTTGTAATGGCTTTTCCTTTCATAGTAAGGCTGAACATTGAGCATACAAAATGCACAGTTTTGAGACAGTGGTGTGAATAAGAATTTCATCCTTATGTTAACGACAAAACTTAATTCAATGTTAATATTGCAATTCTGTAATAATGTCATTAGTACACTTAAAAAATACGTATGTAAGTACTTCTATTATTTCCCCTCCCCTTTTTTTTTTGAATGCGGCAAGATCTGAATAGCCCTTTACTGTTTGGAAGATTAAATGGTCTCTCTTCTGACTCCACAATAGACATTCTTTATCAGCTTGGAACAACTCAAGACCCTGGAACAAAAGATAGGTAATGTTATTTGGGTTGTCATGTGGAAGCATATACAAAAAGTAATCTGCTAAACAGTGGCTTAATACTAGTTCACAAAACCAAACATTTTTGAAATCTGATTGTTATGAGATAGCATGAAAGTGCAGAAATCTGAAAAAGCTTTCCAGCTTTCTGTCCTAGCTCTTTGCATCCTTTCCAGGGAATGCTGTCCCTCTTTTTCTGCTCTTATAAATGTGATAAAACTTTGGTTTTCAACTGACTTTTCTCTCAAATACTCAGAACTCAGATACCTGCTATATTTTCTTTTTCTGTAGTAGGTTCACATTTGTCTGTCCAAGATAAATTTTTTAAATTAATTTTTGCTCTGATCTAAGTCTTGAGAAAACAGAGCTTGAGCTTACTCTTGAACTTTACTTCCAAGGAAGAGATAAATGTGTAAATTGGATTACAAAAAGCCAGCAAGTTAATTTGGTTCTGAGTGTTTCTTTGATCCTTTATAATGTGCAACAACATCATCTTGTCTTACAGAATTCAAGCATTGCTGAAATGGGTCAGTGATTCTGCAAGAGTTGCAGCTATGAAAAAAAGTGGCCGGGTCAGCTACATTTGTCCCAATAGCTCAACCAGAGAGTATGGGCTCCTGATGCCATCTCCTTCCCACCTGCACTGCGTGGCAGCAATTCTGTGGCATAGTTACGAATTGCTCGTTGAATATGATCTGCCAGCACTGCTGGACAGGGAGCTCTTTGAGTAAGTCAAGCTAAGTTTTGCACCACATGATTTTTATAGCTAAATTGTTCTGTTCACTGCAATGATACCACTTGAAGGGCATTTATTGTGAAATAGTATTGTGGAAAGTGACATCCCTGGAGCTAATTGGTAGAGTGGATACCTAATGATAGCTAAACAGGTAGTTCTGTAGTTCTAAACTCAAAGCTGCCTTTCACATGTTTCAGGTATAATTGTGTTTAAAGACCCAAAAATCTGAAATGAAACAGCAAATCCATATATATACTTGCATATATGTGAAAGGTAAGCTGGTTCATGGTTTTGTTCATGAGGTCTTTTAATGGACTATTCTTGCTGAAATTGTTTGCAGTAATTTTCACAGTACTTCTAAGTGATTTTCATTAGGATGCTGTTATAGAGGCATTACCTTATTTGTCACAGTATCCAGTATCTGTAACTGATAGCTGAGAGATAGGAAGGGGGAGATGTCTTCTTGGAGTTTCCACTTCTGTTCTGACCAGTCTGATCTGAAAGAAATGAAGGCACAAAATCTGGAGTGAATCTTAAACTATGAATTTGCTTCATGTTGGTGCATTCTAAAGAGAAGTTCACTGTAAACACCAAATGTATACTCTTAGTGACTCACAAAATGGAAATATATGATCTAATATTTGCAATTTATGTTGCTTAACTATATCTTCTGTTTAAACAAAACAAAAAAAAGAGAAGGCACGTGACTTTGTTTCACGTGTCTTATAGAAATATGGCTGTTAAATTACTGTATCTAGCATTAGTCAAGCGTCTTTGATTTGTACTGTTGAATACAAATGCAGTTAATGAAGGGATCTTTGCACATGGTTTTGTTGTTGCTCTTAGGAAACCTTCATATTTTTCCATAACCAGTCTTCTTCAGGCATAGTAAAACATTCAGACACCAGCAGGTGTATAAGTTATGGTTACAGGTACAAGCATGTGGAGCTCTTACATATGTGCAACATTATGGTCTTTAGATACATGACTACAAGCAAGACAATTTCCAAAGACACTTCAGTGATACTGTGATATGGATAATTTTTAATTCAAAATGAGCTTATTCATCTTGTGAATCAGTTTAAGGATTTTAAATTGCAGGTCAATTTGTCCTTTTAGCAATACACTCTAACAGAAATACATTTTCAGGATACATTTTAACATTTGAAAAGGAAAAGCTCTAATAAAAATGGACTTTCTAAAATGCTTAGCCCAATTAGGTTTATATAAAAGTGGGTTTCACAACTGAGTTCCTGTCTTTTGGAGGATAATGTGTTGTTTTTATCCCAGGGAGAAATGATAGAATGCTAATAAAACTTAAGTACCTAGTTTGAGTATGCATGTTATAATATAGCCCTGTTCCCCTACCTCCTGCCAGATATAAAGCTATAGCTCATATCAGCCACCTCCTGGAGCAAATTATAAAATACGTTCCTTAATAAATATAAAAGCATTTTTGTTAGAGTTACATGGGTAAATAATTTTTCTATTAAAAATAACTTTTCATGTGTGTCTGTAATCTTTTATGATATTGTAACTTTTGAAATATTATAATGGATTCTAGCTATAACTAAGTTTCTCCTTCATGTGATAAATCACTTTTTTCTTGGAAATATTTTCCCATCATTCCCATTTTCCATTTCAGTATTTTTGCTTTGGCCAATGGATGCTAATCCCTGAGTTATTTCTAAATATGTGTTTAGAAAAAAACCTTATTTTTCATAGAGCCTGAACTCATCCAGAAGATTTTGGCATTTGGATTGTGTTAATATACAGTTGGAGAAGAGTTTTAAGTGTAGCTTTATTATATGTGGACTTTTGGAAATTGTGACTGTCTTTCCAGAGTTATTGATCATTTAGTCATTGAGATGAGTTTTCTGTTGGGGAAGGGTTTTATCAACCATTCTCTTGACTGGTGATAAATCCAACTTTTGGTTAGACCCGAAGAGGTCATTGAGTTCCTAGAGTGCCCTTAGACTAAGCATAGGATAGCATTTCCATCCAGAAGAGGGAAGAACAATCCTTGTCTTCAAATGGGAATGTATGATGATACATCCAAACTTAATTTTAAAACCTAGCGTTGAATGGCATGAAGTGTGTGTTCACCTCTGTAGGTAAATGTTAAGATAATGTAACATCTGTGGTGTCAAGGTACTGTGAATGCAGTTTGGAAAACTGGCTTTTTTTTTTTTTTTTTGAATACTTCACATACTCTGAACAAGTCTGTTTGAAGAAATGATCATTTTACTTTACAAGTACCCCTTCTGAAATTCAAGTTGAATAACAGGAGCTAAATTAGCTTCTGCACTCATATGCCTTGGATTAGCATTCAGGCAGATAGTACTTGGATGTGAGGTCAGAGGTAGGTGGGATTTTAGAATTGCTGAGGAATAATTCTGTTCTTAACTTGTGTCCTAAGTTTAAGTTGAGTAAGGATAGCAACGGTGGTGTTGTTCAACCAACAAGATTGTTGCTGCTTTCATTTATTTTGCAGTATCTTTAGGAAGACTCCTAATAAGGGAGATTTTAAAAAATTTTGAAACATGTTAAAATACTTTCAGTTCTTAAAAAAAATTGAGACTTTGATGTAAATGAGCCTGTTTACACATGTATGTGACCCTAATAGCTGCAGCTTGGAGAATTGACAGCACAAAGAGGTTGCAGTTGGTTAAAAATGGATAAGATGTATGATAACTGTCGAAAGAGTGAAATCTGGTTTTTGTGTGCAGCATGCCAGACAAGTTGGTTTATATCTATTTAAAATACAGTATGGTGAAAGAAATTTAAGTGTACAATGGAGAAATGCCTTTTGGGTAATCAGCGTCCTGCTGATACTCTGATCCAAAAGAAGCTTTTGAGTTCAGCAGAGTGTTTTACAGCAGCTTCTACAATAGTAAATTATAAATGTTGTATGAACCAATGGTAAAAAAGGGGAAAATGAGTGGCAAACTATGCGTTGATATGATTTTCTGTCTTCTACAGGTCGCTGTTTAACTGGTCCATGTCTCTTCCCTGCAACATGGTTTTGAAGAAAGCTGTTGATAGTTTGCTTTGTTCCATGTGCCACATCCACCCAAATTATTTTTCCTTACTGATGGGGTGGATGGGTATCACTCCTCCTCCAATGCAGTGTCAACACAGACTGTCTATGACCGATGACAGCAAAAAGCAGGACCTTAGTTCATCTTTGACAGATGACTCTAAAAATGCACAAGCCCCTCTTGCACTAACAGAGTCTCACCTGGCCACTCTTGCTGCCTCATCTCAGTCTCCTGAAGCTATCAAGCAGTTACTGGACTCAGGTTTGCCTTCATTGCTTGTAAGAAGTCTTGCTAGTTTTTGCTTTAACCATACTTCTAACTCCGACTGCACTGCACAATCAGTGGATATCACCCAGGACAGGCTCAGGAGGCATCATGTTCCACAGCACTTTAATAAAATGCCCATCACGGCAGACCTGGTCGCTCCTGTTCTCAGGTTTCTGACAGAAGTTGGCAACAGCCACATGATGAAGGATTGGTTGGGTGGCTCTGAAGTCAATCCATTGTGGACAGCACTTTTATTCCTGTTGTGCCATTCTGGTGCTACCTCTGGAGGACACAATATGACAGCACAACAGACCAGTGCAAGATCCAGCTTGCTTTCTTCAACTGTAACCACAGGACTGACCACTCAGCAGCGAACAGCAATTGAAAATGCAACAGTTGCTTTCTTCCTGCAGTGCATCTCTTGCCATCCTAATAACCAGAGACTTATGGCACAGGTGAGAGAGAAAAATAATATTTTAATTAATTAATAGCTACAGCTAACTTGGAAAATTTTCTATGTTTTTTACCTTTCCTTGTAATAACTTGGGTTTTTGTAAGCTGTCATTGAATGGAAAAACTTTATATGAAAATTGTTGGCTTCATGGTCTGAGTCTGAAACATATAAAAATGTTTTGGCATTGCTGTCCAGTCCTGTGTATAGATTTGTATTCCTCTTGGTTTAGAGGAATAAACTTTAGACCAAACTCCAAAAGACTGTTTAATTGGATTGGGCTAAATGTTTGTGAAATGGAATTTGAACATCAAGTTTCATACACATATTTACTCTTAGTAACCTAAGGAGATTTCCTGGGAAGTTTGCTTGTGCAACCTGTGTCCAAGGAAATACAGGGTGTTGCAGAATATGGCTTTGCATTTGGCATTCTAGAGCAGATTCAGCTATCTTCCTCACATTCATTAACCTGGCAGACCTAGCTGAATACAAGTATAATGAAAAAAAGGCTTTTCAGCATTAAGAATGATGATGCTCTAGGAAGAAGTAGAGTAAAAAATTGAGTCAGTTTTCTGTTAATGGCTGGGAGTAATACTGCATTATGCCGTGGGAGATGTTTGCTTTAGGGATTCAGAAGGTGTTTTTATAACTACTTTATTTTCAGTTTTTTATCTTTCAGACAAATCTACATCTTTACAATTACTTTGGTGCTGTTGTCAGTGTTTTAAACTTATATTAAGAGCCTTATTTGCTGCAGGTATTTTCTGCAGTGGTGCATAAATCACACAAACTGGTGGAGCTGGTTTGTGTGATAACTAGAAGTGGATCTCAGACACTTCCTGCTATGGCTGTATAGAGCTATATTTTAGAGACCTTAATATAGAAATATTTTAAATCTGATATCATTTTTGCATTCTCAGGTTCTCTGTGAATTGTTCCAGTCCTCTCCTCAGCGTGGCAACCTCCCAACGTCTGGAAATATTTCAGGATTTATTAGGAGGCTTTTTTTGCAGCTGATGCTAGAGGATGAGAAAGTGACTTTGTTTCTTCAGTCGCCTTGTCCAGTAAGAATTTTTGATACCGTACTGCAAACATGGAATAAATTTAGCCTTTAAATCCTAAGTCTGAGTATATTCAACTTTTAAATGTTAGACAGCAGCTTTTTTCTGCTGTACACATTATGGAATTTTGGGAAGGGAAGTGCTGTTGAATTGTAACTCAGCATTTTAGAAGAAAATTCAAGGCACTGTGTTAAGATAACACACAATATTTGTTGGAAATGTACTGCTTCTGGAGGATCTGACAACTGAAATTTATCTTACAGAAGGCTTTTTAGTAGCAGCCTTACACACCAGCAGCAAATATAGACAATATCTGTCCAGTAGTCCTTAGCAGTTTCATTAAGGATCAGTCATAGTCAAAATTGGCAGAGATCCTTTAGCAATTAGCCAAAACGCCATGAAGAAATGGAGTGACAAATATGTATATTAGTTTATAAAGCAGGTGTACGCTTTATGCTTCCACGTGCTTCACTGGAACAGAATTACAATTGATGTCTGAAGTGCTCTCTGTTGAAGGCTGTGGCTAAAAAAATGGGGTAGAACCACAACTTTTTTTAAAAGATCTGATACTCCCATCCAGAAAAAAATATTTTCTGCTTTGGTTTCTGCATCTCAGAAGTAAAGTACTCCAGGAGTTACATGAAACTGGATCAGATAGTATAAAATGGAAAAGGAGGCACAAATACAGTTTTAGCACAAACATTTTAAAGTTTTTTTTTAACTTGGCTGAGCAATTGTTAACAGATCCGTTGATAATGTGAAGGTAACATCAATTTTCTGTTAATTGTTTTACATACAACAGATTTTTACAGAAAGCTGTTACTAGATATGTAAAAGCAGAAAAAAATGTTTTGAATTTGTCATAATTCAGTTTCTTCTATTGAAAACACTCTGAAAGTCTGTTCTTACTGAGATGGTTCCTCCTATAACATCCAAAGACAAACCTTAAAAATAATGTAGATATACAGCATATACTTCTAGAATATCTAACAACGTAACTTTTCGAAGATTGGTTCCCCATTTTTATCTGAAAAGTTCTTACCAAAACAGTATTTCAGAAGCTCAGTTCTGATTGTCAGCAAATACGAATTTTTTTTATTGCATTGCACAACAGTAAATTGGTCGTGTAAGTGCATATTAATAAACAGGTCTTCAGGGCTGTCTAAAATACGTTACGGTAAAATATTTGAAATGTTTTAACTTATAGTGACTTAGTTACCTGTCATAATAACAAAAAGTAGATATTAAGTCTAGAATAAACTTCCTTCTCAAGTCAGAGCAATAGAGAAACATCATCTTTCTCTACTCGAAGTATATTGTTATTTTTCTGTATTTAGTATGAGAGTTAAGTTTTCATTTCCTAAATAATTGCAAGTGTCAGGCACTCAATTTTTCTCTCATATTACGGCTATGTAAAATAATTCGTTTTTTTAAAGCGAAGATGGTATCATACTGTTTCTGATCCTAAAAATATTGTAGGCTTTCAAAACAAATTATTTTGAGTTAAAAAATTAAACTTGTCCTAATTTAAGACATTGTTACTGTATACGTCCAAAGTTGAAGGATATGTCCATATTCTTTTTTAGCACTCCAAGAATTTAGTTTTATTAGCTGACGTGGCTTTATAAGAGCTTAGTGGTTGAAGTTATTTCTCAGTGTTAAAGTCACATTAAGTGTTGCTGTTTTTCCCTTTCAGCTGTACAAAGGTAGAATTAATGCTACTAGTCATGTAATTCAACATCCAATGTATGGAGCTGGACACAAATTTCGTACTCTTCACTTGCCTGTCTCAACAACTCTAGCAGAGGTTCTTGATCGCGTGTCAGGCAAGTTTGGAATAGTTTCTGGTTTTGTTTTGCTTTTTTTTAAATGTAGTTAAAAAAAAATCTTATATTGTTTGTTTGCCTATACTAATGATACTGCAAATATCAATCGTTAAAACACACTGTCTTTCATCCCTTCATTAAATTTCACCAAATTTTGTCAGTTAAATATCCTGGAACTCAGTGATATATCTCAGGGTGGAGATGTATGTCCTGTGAAAAGGACCTTGATGAAGGCGCCATCTAATATCTGTGGATATACATATGTCTGCTGTATAAATATTTGCAATTGCTTACTAAATGGAAATTCAAAAGTATCATTTACTTTTAGATACTAGTTTTAAAATTATGCACAGTGAGAGGATTATGTTAAGGCATGAATTTATTTGTTTGTTTTTTTTAATTTCAGTACTTTAAGTTATACTACTTAAATATACACTGAGAGATGAATCTCTCTGTAGGGAGCTCTATTGATCAGGCCCTCACAGACCATAATATGGGTTTTGACACCTGAATGGTAGACATCTTAACCTTAAAATGAATTGTACCTTTAATTTTAGTGTTTATTTAATACTTTAGGAAACAGAACTATATGTTAAAGATTAGGGTTAATAACTTTTTAAAATTTAGTTAAATAGTAGAATTCATACTGAAGATGTCATGTCCGTGCCAGAGCTCTGTAGCTAAAACCAGGCAAGATGAAAGTTGATTCTCCTCTAGTAATAAATAGAGCAAAAATTGTTTGGACATGTTAAATGAAAAATCAGTTTTATACATGTCTATTTAAAAAATAAATTAACAAATACAGGACTTCCTCTTTATTCTTAAGGTGTGGTTCTCAATAATATCAAAGAAAAGTCAAAGACCATTAGGGCAATTATGTTTTTGCCATATGGGAGATGTGCACTGAAGGGTGTGCACTTAGTTGCATATTCATCTGACTAGGAATGTATGTTCTTATATGTAGTTTTACTTGAATGTGTACTTTTTTGGAACTCAGTGTAGATCAACTTTTAATTTTTGAGGCAGATCTTTGTGGAGTTAAAAGGAACTATTGCTTTTTTATATCTACAGAAAATTTTTACACTGAAATTGCTAACAAATTTGTTAGGGCAATAAATATTGCCTGACAAGCTGATAGGAGTACTAAAATGGTATTTGGCAGAATACTTGATAGGACAAGATGTGTTTTAGGATTTTAATAGAAAAATGTCCTAGCAAATATAAAAAAATAGAAAAAATTCCTAGCAAATTGCTTGTATTTTATTTATCAAGGAATAGTTTACTATTTCTGATAGAATTCTATATTTATTTACTGTCCAGAGAGTCATGTGTGAAATGTGACTAAGGTCTTTCTGACCACAAACTGCACAAGGATCTCATTACTCTAATGGGTGGGATGGTCATTGCATACGAGGTGGGGATCAGTTGTTGAGCAGTGACATAAACTGTACTGAGTAGCTGCCTTATTGGTGTATTGTGGTCAGCTTGATAGCCAGTGCTAATAAGGGCTGGAGAGGAGAAGGTGGTGATGTGGTAAACTGTAATGTCTGTAATTGAAAATGGTCAGATGCTGACTTTGTAGGGCATCATAATGTTGGGGTTTGCTACAGCATTGTTATGCCTTGGCTTTGTGGCTCCTATGGTGTTCCATGAAGTCCATGGTTAGGACAGAGTAAAGAACGCTTGGATATAAGAGGAGCAAGCAGTGTGTTTGGGGTGAGAGAGAGAGAAGGAATGGACTGGGGGAGAAAAGAAAGAAAACACTGTCACCACCACAGCAATAGGAAGTCATGAAGATCCTGTGTCAGGATCTGTCCCTTGGGCTAACTTCTTTTTTCTTAACTACTGTTAATGTCTCAAATTAATCATTTCATACTTTCTGCATAAATAAATCACAAGCAGCATATTCACTTTGTATTTTTTCTCCCAGCTTTAAAAAAAAAAGGAGGGGGAGAAAAGGGTCCTAAAATCAGTGATAAATCTGCTGCTTGTATCCCTTCAACATAGGAAGAAAATGTGCAGTACCCTGCAGATAAGATTGCCTAGGATGAGTACCAGCTGTTTTGTATTCCATGCACCTTAGTCTTGAGTTACTGCTTTTGGTCAGAAAAACCAAACAACAAATCTGGGTATCACCTGAGTAGTTAAAATACCATTGCTTAACCTTCTTTAATAATTTTATTAATGACCTTTAAATTCCCCAGCAGCAAGTGGACATTGAGTCCATGGGACAAAACTGGAGCAACTCAGAAGTTTAATAATAATAATAGGAGTAGTAATAATAATAATAATAGTACTGATGAAAAATTTTTGAAAAGTCTCATAGACAGGTGTGTGTGTGTGTGTGTATATATGTACACGTGTTTGTATGTATGCACACACATCTATACATGGAGAGTGTATGTGTGTGAATGTTGAGTCCTAAGTGGCAGTAGTTTCACAGTCTCTGTCTTTTTTTAGTCTCCTCTGCTGTCTAACACAGACATAACCAGTGTCTGCAGGCACAAATCATAATGTATTTCCAAGCAGCCAAACCACTTCCCTTTCAGCACCTCACCCACTGGTGACACACAGTTGAAGGTAGCTGGATGGTACTTCTAGGCTTGAGTCTGGTCATAACTTAAAGCTGCTGTGGCTATGTGGAAACAAGTTACTACTCAGAAGCAATTAGAGAATTACTTGGCCATTTTGGTGCCAGTGTTGTACTGTACAGGGTGTGAAATCATCCATTGTCACCAATCATCAGTGATTTAATAAATTAGATTAGATTTAATAACTTACTTAGAGTTGTGATCTACACTAATGATTGAACCAAAATGGTTGAACTGCAGTAATCTAATGTTCTCTTAAGCAAACAGCTCAAGTTTTGGTTGTGTAATGTACTTTAGGCATCTTCCAATTCCAAAGGAAGAGATTTTGCCTGAAATTGGATCCGTGTGTAACATGAGATACCCAGGCCCAAATACAAGAGCCTATTTAAAGAAGGCTGCAGCTGTCGTTGAAAAACAAAAAAGTTTTAGAATTTCTTTTTTTGTTGGATTTTTTTGCTGTTGTTGTTTTGTCAAGATTTTTGTGGTGTTTTGGTTCGTTGGGTTTGGATGGGGTTTTTTTGCTTAATCTCATTTTTGGTTGATTGCAGTGGTTTAGTGGGTTTTTTATTGTGAAAACACTTGACACATCAAGTAATGGTTTTAAACTGTTACAGATTTAAATTGTCAGAGAACAGAGTTTTGGGAGAAGAAGGGGACAGAATTACTGTAATATCTTATTTCATAGGTATTGACAAGACTATTGCTGCCTGTGTTGGAACTCAGATGCTAAAGTAGTTCAGAATAGCCTTGTAAACAGCTTAGAAACTAATAAAATCAACTTAGCATCTTGAAATGCTTTTCTTTCCTCACTTTTTCTGTTTGTCCTTGTCTCCCCCCACTCCTGTCCCCATATAGATACACCCAGTATTACAGCTAAGCTAATTAATGAACAGAAGGAGGATAAAGAAAAAAAGAACTATGAAGAGAAAGAAAAAGTTAAAGCAGAAAATGGATTTCAGGATAATTACAGCGTTGTTGTTGCTTCTGGTATGTCTTTTTCTTCTGTCTTTTATAGAATGGATCTCTCTGGTGTTAAAAGTGTATGTGTGTGGAAGAAAATACCTACCAATAATTAATTTTATTACTAGTACTGGTTAGAAAAATTGTAGCACCCAGTACTAGAGTTGTAATGTAACTGACTGTTAGGTAGCAAGGATTGATTCCTGGTGGAACAACTGCCTCTAGCAGATTATACTGTGTTAAATTTGTACCTACATATATGTGTCAGTGATATCTTCGTGGATGCTATTGCTAGAGTATTTTACAGCATTTTTTAAAGACACACCTGGAGCTTGGTGGGTATTATTACTTCTACCTTTTTGCGGGAGCTGGTGCATCAGACTTGAACCACCTCTATTCCTAAAATACGCTTTGGAAATAAAGTGTATCTACATACTTTGCATAATAACTAATGGTACCCTGCTAAAAACTGTCAGATGGAGATGTCAGCATAAAACCATGTTATTCCACTTGGAAACAGCTAATACTTCAATTTCTTTTAAAGCACTCAGTTTTTAAAAAGTAATGTGTCAAACCTTCAGAAGTCTTTCATGTAAACTCTTTTCATGCAGACCTATTGTTGGAGGATGTAGATTGAACACAGTAATTTTGCAGTGGTACACAAATGTTACAGTTCAGATGATGGCTGTAGAAGTCATTAGTCTTTCGGTTGGAAGTTGATTAATGAACTTCAAACTACTCCCTTCCTATGTAGCTTTCTGCTATTGTTGAAGTACTTCAAGTTCGTTCACACTTCATGAAGCATAAAGCAGAGATGCTGATTTCCTTTGACTTTTGGCACCAATATTTCTTAAGCTTTTTATTTCAGGTTTTTAGATGTAGACATAACTCTTAATGCAAGTGTTGAATAGGGCAGCAGTTTCACTGAACTTGGTATACATTTAAAACAACATAGCTATGTTAATTACAGCATCTTTATCTGATATTTACAGTAGGTGCCACTTAGCAAGTTAAACATGTTTTAGTAGTATCTGAAGTATTAATAGGTCCAAGCAAAGGGTTAAAACATGAATAAAAAATCTAGAAAGAAACAAACATATTATACCAAGCTTGAAGATAGGGCATAGCAGAGTCAGCTATGTCATTCCAGTTGCATCGCTCATCCTCCTGCCTGATGTAGCCCATTCTCTATTAGAAAGAAGCAGATTTCAGTTTTTTCTGATGTTGTTTCCAGTTTCCTCCGATTTAGTAAGAGTTTAAATGTAAGCTTATTTCATTTGCATTTGTTTTTACTACCTGTTTGTCAAATATTTTCTTCTTTTGTCATTAATTTTTCATATATTCTGAGGGATTTTAGTGTCCTCAGAATCTCAAGAAGTTAAAAGTATTTAACTTTTTACCTATTGGTGGAATTAATAGAGGGAGAAGATGGTATTTGCAACCTGGTCTTCGTGATGCAAGCTGTACTGAGATTATTGGACAATGTCTTGCATATTAGAGCTGCTCCCAATGATCAGCTGAACCCAGAGTGTATTACAGCATTTGAAGTATGGATGTTGTTAGTTTTGTGTTGGCTTTTGGACAATGATAGCAATTGTCCCAGTTAGTAATTGTCTTGGTATCTTGACCTGCTGGCTTTTTACCTTGGTCTCTCACCTGCACAGAAGGGTACATGATTGCAGTATAATTTTGCTGTAAGCTGTCTTAAGATAAGGCAGTCTTGCTGTGTAATAACAGTAAGCTTTTATGCAGCTATTCTGCCTCCTAATTTTCATGTAGTGGTTACTTGTAATGTTTCGGGGCTAGGGAACTTGAAAAGCACATTTAAAGACACTTTTCATCACATGTGGTACTGTCAGTACTGGAGCTGAAGTCGCCTTTGTAGGCCAGACAAGCGGTTGTTATCTGTAGTCTGTGCTGAAATGTCTGTCAATTTGGAAAATTTTGCCTTTCTTGCTTTCAGGTGAAAAGAAAACCTAAAAACGTTTTGCTGTAGGACCCATTGTGAGACATTCTCTTTAACGAGAGCAGAATCGGAATAGCTTTTGCTTTTTTTATGCATAGTATGATCCAGTTATGATTTGGTTTATGTTTGGGGCTTAGGAGAATGCACAGCCTTTTAACTAAAAATACTGGGATTATATTCAAATTATATTCATTATATTTTATACATGGATGTTATTCTGATATTTAATTAGCCAGTGAGGCTAAGTTCTTATTTTTTTTCTATCATTTAAGGTTTTGAGTACATTGTATCTTGGCTGAAGGTATTAACTACTAGAATAATTTGAAATTTTTTACTTCTGTACTAGGTTTGAAATCTCAGTCAAAAAGAGCTGTTTCATCCACCCCTCCCCGTCCACCATCAAGGCGAGGAAGAGTGATGGCAGATAAAGTTGGTACTTCTTCCTCAGGAGGAGAATCTTCCAGCAAGACCATTAGTGTTCCAGTCTTTCATCTGTACCATAAACTACTACCAGGTAACTTTAATAATACATTTTAAACATGGAAATTATGGTCTTTTTCAGTGGCTGATATGTGATCAAGAAGTAGTTACAATGGTAATGGGCATTAGCATCTTGGAAGTGTGGAACCCATCTGGGCTGGTAACAGCTTTCAACTAGAAAGCATTATGGGATCAGCAACTGCATCGTTGTAGCATCACAGCAGCTTGAAAAAAGTAGCAATTATGTTGATCTCCCTTGAAGTTTAGTACCTTGTTCCTAAAAAAACCTCTCAAAACACTTCCACTTTCACTCACAAATGAAAGCAATGTGGGTTTGTAAGGTGACTTAGGTTTTCTTCCACGTGTAAGGCAGAACTGAACTGGTACCAGTGCCCTATTACTTCAGGTTCTGAGTGGGCAACTGTCTTGCATTGCTTTCTGAAAGGTTGATTTGCCAGTTCAGGAATATTCTTGAATTCCCTAACATTTGTGTTTTAAAGCAGCAGCATGTTAAGCAGTTAGTCATGTTCCATGTATATCAGATATGGAATGGCAAGGTTGCCAAGCTGGTGGCAAGGTAGGCAATCTCTCTTGTGTACAAAGAAGTTGGTGTGACTTAGATCAGGAATAAAGGACAGAAACATGGGTGAAGCACTTCAATATTATGCCAAACAGCTTCTTGTCTGGATCCAGCTAATGGAATTCAGTGGTTAACTTCTAATCAAAGTAATGTTCACCCAAAAAACCCCTAAATTTGAGACTTACTGTCAAATTACCAGCTTTGGGCTATCCTCTGGCAATTATTGGCAGGATCACATACTTGGATTAGAATATCTAAAATTGGTAAGCGAAATCTGGTGGGATGAGTCCTGTGATTGGTGTGCCATGATGGATATTTACAGGCTTTTCCAGAGGGTAGGCAGGTCAGGAGAGCACCAGGCACAGCATCACCAGCCAGGCAAGGGAGGGGGTTGTCCCGCTCTGCTCTGCACTGGGGCAGCCTCACCTCGAGTGCTGGGGGCAGCTTTGGGTGCCACAATGTAAGAAGGACATAAAGCTATTAAAGAGAATCTAGAAGCAGGCAATAAGGAGGATGAAAGGCCTTGAAGGGAAGCCATATGAGGAATGGCTGAGGGCACTTGGTCTGTTCAGCCTGGAGGAGAGGAGACTGAGGAAAGACCTCATTGCAGTTACAAGTTTCTCATGAGGGGAAGAGGAGGGGCAGGCACTGATCTCTTCTCTGTGGTGAGCAGTGACAGGATGTGAGGGAATGGCCTGAAGTCATGTCAGGGATATTTAGGCTGGATATTAGGAAAAGGTTCTTCACTCAGAGGGTGGTTGAGCACTGGAACAGGCTCTCCAGGGAAGTGGTCACAGCACCAGCCTGACAGAGTTCAAGAAGCCTTTGGACAATGCTCTCAGGCACATGGTGTGACTGCTGTCCTGTGCAGGGCCAAGAATTGGACTTTGATCCCTGTGAGTCCCTTCCAACTCAGGATAATCTATGATAGTGCTATTCTTGAGATGAGATCAAAACCCAGTGCCGGTTTTCAGTATTTAGCTGGTAAAGGTTGACTGTCTTGTGATGGTCATGTAGGCCATTCTGTATTTGTTATCTGGTCGTGTCTTGGACAGCAGACAGTTGTTACAAAAAAATAAGCCATGCAAAGAAAATCAGTGATGGGGGAAAAAGGGCAGAAAACTTACTCACTTGTACAATGGCAAGGCATTTTTAATTTTTGTTTTTCTTAAGACACAATCTTCAGTTGAAGAAACAGCTTGTTACTGAAGAACTCTTGGATATTGTTTTACTTGATTAAGTACAGTCCAGATGAAATGGACATGCTATTTATTATATGATCCAACTCTAAAATATTTCATGTGTAAATCTACTCGTTGTCAGGCAAAATTTTTCTGCATTGAGAGTAGCTTGTAATTTCAGGGAAGAACATATTTGTAATCAACAAAGTCGCCAAAATCTGAATTTGAGTAATCAGTTTGGACTGTATTGCATGTGCATTTCAAGTAGACATTGCTGTGGAGAAAAGTAGTCCTGGCACTGCCCTTCTTTTTTTTTTCTGCTGAGTTCTGCTGTCCTGACACAGGAGTAGTGAGCTATGCTTGAGATTATTAGGACTGAAAAAGAATTGCAGGTTTCTTTGTTTTCCACTTTTTTCAGTACCATTCATTTTACCTTATGGTCACACATACCTCTATGCCCCCACAATTCAAGGGTGACACATAGGTGGTGTTAAATAGAAGGGGACAGCCAGTACCCACTTAAAATGCACATCAATTTACAGCCACTTACTAGATACGCCAAGTGCTTGTGCTCTCAGCACAGAGCTGCCTTAGGGAATGTTGGCATAGATCTTTTTGATGATTGGTTCCAAACTGATGGGGCCCCTTTTCCCAAGAGAACAAATGGTGAAATTAAGGCCTTAGTTTGGAGCCAGGTAGTACTTAGTCTGTTTGGCATTTGTGGTGCAAGTAATGAACAGCACCTGGATATGTATGTTAAAATAACCCAATCAGAATTTTCCTCTCTGACTTGATGCCGTTGTTGTCTAGGTCAACCATTACCAGCTGAAATGACTCTTGCCCAGCTTCTGACTCTGCTGTATGACCGTAAACTCCCTCAAGGATACCGATCAATAGATTTGACAGTCAAACTTGGTTCCAAAGTAATCTCAGATCCAAGCTTATCAAAAACAGACTCATTTAAACGTCTTCACACAGAAAAAGGTGAGTGTTCTTACTTTTTTGGTATATTACTTTTTAAAATGTTTTTATTTGGGACAAAAACGGCTTTGATTTTCTTGATGAGAAAGAGGAGTTTTCTGTATTTTCTTGGATGATTTTCCTGAGCTATTCTTTTCTAGACAAGAGCTAAACTTCACAATAAAGTACAAATTCATTGCCTGTCTGAATTGTATCTATAAGATGCTCCAATATGGTTGTTCTGGTTTCACTTTTCTTTCTTTATTGTAATGTTGCATATGATACAATTATGATTGCATAGTTACAGTATATTTTATTTCTTGACATGTGTATCAGTTCTCTCTACTAAGTGTTTGTGCTGATAACCAGGGCAGATTAAGTAATACAGGAGCTCCTTGAAACCCTATGAATTAGAAAAGCCTGGGAAATTTTTTATTGTGGCATCTTTAGGTACCAAATGCTGCTTTGAAAATGGGGATTTCTCTCAAGCCCATCTAAGCAGGTCTTATAACTCCAGCTACAGAAACATGTATCAGTTTTTAAAATTTTATAATGCTATATATTTCTTGATAATACTTTTGCCAATTGCTTGCTGTCTGCTTGCTGGGAAAGGGAGGAGGTTTGTCCCAGGAACTCTAAAATGTTTTCATATCATTCCTTTAGGCAAGACTTGGAGAAATGGGACTTTGAAATTATGATAATTGTGATCTGCTGATCATCAGCCTGCTGACACAGCATGGAACTCCAAAGTTAATCACTCAGTTATTTTAAGACAGGGGCTTCTTTTAATAACTGTTCACTTTATAGTCTGTTTCTAGAAAAGATAAGAAACAGAAATGTTGAAAAAAAATTCATGATGTCTGGTTTGAAATGAGCATTTAATGACTTCGTGTAGTGTCTGGATATACATATCTCTCATACTATTGAGAGGCCTATCTCTTTCAAATAATACTTTTGTTTAGTTATGCTCTTTACTTAAATTCTAAACCTACAATAAGTATTTTACTATTTGAATAAAACTCAAATCGTTAGAGAAGGTTCAGTTTAGTAGTAGAGTTGCATGTGAAGACATAAAGGTCCTCTGAATTTTTAAGTTACTGGGCACTTTATTTTTTAAACTTGGGACAAATACTTTTGAAAATTTGAGTTTGTCATTACAAGTCCATTGATCTGTGATGCTATACAGCAAAATGTTAGTTGCATTCACAGTCACCACTCAGCAATAATGAAGGTCAGACCTACTGCTTTTTCATGACTAGTTTGTAATATCTAGAGAAATCATTCTTACATATCAGTATTACTTTACTTGCTACTTAAAGTAGACTGGGTTTTTTTGGACACCATCCATAGTGGATAGATTTTATAGCTTCACAGGTGTCTCTAGGGCTGCATTTACTACTACCTGAGGAAAAGTGCTGTTTATTAACTTTTTTTTCTTTGTGCTTCGCTGCTGTTGAGATCAGCAGTTTTCCACAGCTGAAGTGCATGACTTCACTGAAAACTTGGAAAATATTTATGGAGCTGAAATGGTTTCAGTTGGGTTATAAGAAGATTAACTAAAGCAAGGATGAGAGAAGCATGTTTAAGTGTAACTCCTTGCGTGAATTTGAAGATGATATTGTATTTGCTCTCACAATGAAAGGATCTGCCTATAGCCTTACTCACTGAGAACTTACTTGTCAAGTGTCTTTTCCAGAGAAGCAGTTTTCTGTGCATTGTCAGTATCTCTGTGTTCCTAATTTCTTGTTTTCTTCATTTGGGAAGGTTTACCGCTTTTTACACTGCAAAACTGAAGGCTGAGGGTTTTTTGTCAAAATCTTTATTTTAAAACCATCATTATAAAGGATGTCTAACATTTCTTGTGGTCTGATCAATTCATGCCATTGCAAGCACTTGAATTGCAAATCACGTTCAGCCCAGTGAGGTGGAATCCTCCATATGTCTGATGGAAGGCAGTTCCTTGCTGCTAGCAGCATGTTTGTGACACCCTCAGCCACTATCTGTGGGGAAAAAGAGCACTTCCACAGAGGAGATTTCTGCCTGTGTCCCTAAGAGCAGTAGACATCAAAGCTGTATGTACTGAAAGTGTTACATTTGGATATTTTCCTGTAAGAATTATCCTGCTTTGAAAGTATCTGTGACCTTTTCTTTGTCTGTGAAAGACTTCTTCAGACAGACAGACTTCTCATAGTCTGTGTGTTTGAATTAGGATGAATTGATGTACATATTTCTACATATCCCTGATTTAAATCTTAAATCTTTATTAAATCTTACACTTTGATCGTATCCTTCCAAAGCATTTGATCCTCCCTCAGCATATCCACGATGTCCTTGTAAAATGGTGCTTCTTGCAAAGACCTGCTGTTTCCTATTCCCTTTCAAATTAGAGAAGAAACAGTTTTAAAAGATGAAGTGTCTGTTAAAAGATGCAGTGTCTGCTGTTTAAAAATTTTTTATAAGAAATTTGTTTTGGTAGCTTCACAAGTTAATGTGCTTCTGTGTTTTTACAAGTATATAATAAATAATAGCATGTGTGCTGTATATTTGGAGTATAACCATGGATTATCATGGGTGTCAGACTGCTTACAGTGAAGAGATACTTAAGACCACTTGATCTCTCCTGCCTTTTGATGTGGCTATACTGTGAAGATTTGGAGGACCCCTGCATTATATTGTTTGATAATACAACCTGCAAATCAGATTTTTAGATTAAATATATAGAATACTCACTGAAGTTTGCCTGTGGCAATTATCAAAGAGGGTTGATTTTTGGCAATAAGGAATTGTGGTAGGGTTCAGTATATTCTGTATATACCTGTGTGCATCAGTGCATAGAACATTGATTTTTTTTGTCTGTTGTACAAAATATTCGGGTGCTTAGTCATAAACTGGTAGGATGGAGGCAAGTAGAAGGTTAGAAATCTAGATCGTGATCTTCTTCCATGAGGAAGAGTAGAATTAAATTTCACAGCTTTCCCAGAGGGACGTTTTGACACCTCACAGAGAGGAGATGTGAGAATCAAAACTAATTTAAAGTTAAGATTATCTTTCTTTTCTTCAGCTATATACTCTGTATTGGAGAGTAACAAACCTACACTTAACTTCTAGATGAAAGACATTGTTAAAAGTTATCATTACACCAAAATTAGCAAAGTCTTGAAGGCATAGATCAAATTCTAATAAAACATAGAATTCTAATAATTAACATGTAGCCCTGTATAAATAACGCTAAGTTTGACATGGATCTGCTGTCACTGGCGAAAGGTACCACTAACACTTTTATTTTCTTTTGATATTCTTGCATTTATTCATTTCAGGTTCTTGGCTCAGTCTTTGCTTCAGAAGGAACCAATACTTTTGACGTCCACTTCGAAGTGAAGACAAAGAAATAAACACAGTACTGATGATATGTATTAATTTGTTTTACGTTTGTGTTTTTGTAGAGCATGCAGATTTACTGGGACCTTGCCCTGAAGATGAAGCCATCAGTCCTGGGGATGAGTGTATGGATGCAGTTCTAGATGAATCACTTCTTGAAACCTGTCCCATTCAGTCTCCACTGCAAGTTTTTGCAGGCATGGGTGGATTGGCTCTTATTGCAGAGAGACTCCCTATGCTTTATCCTGACGTAATTCAGCAAGTGAGTGGAAAAAAAATAAATGTCAGAAAACATGTTGAGAGTATTTTGTTTGTTTAAGGACAGTATTTTCCTTATGTTTCTTTATGGTTCAGTTTAACTTCTCAGTTATGTGGGGAAGCTACTTTAAAATAGGCAAGTGCATAACTCCACAGCCCTGTCCAGCTCTACACGTGCTTCCCTGTCCATGTTGTAGACTGCCTGAGTAGCCAGGCCCCTGTGGGACTAAAGCATGAATTGAGGGTTGCTGTTTGCCTTGCTTCTGTTAACATGAAATACCTTGGAGGGTGCAGTAAAAGAAAGTTGCTGACGTACTGTAAAGGCACACTTGCTTATCAGTTAATTGCTCGTGTAAGTGTACCCTCATAGATATTTTTAGGGTTAAATGAAGTTCAGTTCTCAAAGCAGATGATGTAATGTTGTTATTATAAATAACAGTATCATCTTAATTATAACTATATTAAATAATAGATATTGTTTATATACTTATATGTAGATAATCCCTCTGGATGCACTGATAGGCATTTCGAAAGTGTCAGTAGTGGCATTAGTGTGGAATTACTCCTTTGGCTGCTGTTCTAGGTACACAATGCTAAAAAGGGAAAAAATAACCTGTGAATTAATCAAATTCTATTTGACTATATTTTTAAAGTTTTTGGCTGATAGTCCTAGCAGGAAAGAATATTTATTCCCTTTGAACCTGAATTAATCATGAATTAAGGGTGCTGTTCAGCACCCTGACTGTAAAATTATGGCAACCATAGGAAGCCTGTAGTGAGACTGGATAATTAGTATGCATCCTTTGTAAATCCTTTCTACAAAGGCCTTAGAGGTGTAGTACCAACACAGTTCAAAAGTTACAAGTTAAGGAAAAGTATTTACATGAACAGTTAGTGTATTATGAATTCCAAGAGGAATAACGTGTACTCTGTATTGAAGAAAACTGATATATGGAATTCTGCAACACATGAAAGGTAACATGTGACCATGAGAGATTTCATTCCTATTTTTCCTTCTTTTTCTGTAGTGCTGGGAACTTCCTGTCTTTTCACAATTTCTTAGCTTGAGATATATGTTTAGATTCAAATACTGCATAAGAATTCTGTGATCCATAAAAAAAATTAAATACAATAATACTACATAGACTATTCAGAGTGAAGACTGACGATTTCTCCAGACCCTTAATGCTTTAATTTTACTTTTATATTTCTCCAAGTCGCTGGTACTTCTGATTCTCCTAATGTGAAGATAATTGGAATAAATGCAGCAAAACATGGCTTTGACTTTAAATTAGGAATTCGGTATTCTGGATAAATTCTGTAAAGGCTTTTCATATTGATCTTTTCCAGTTTTGATCAGTCTGGTAATAAGTACTAAAATTCTAAATATGATGGAATCAGTATATCTGAATAGCATGAAAGCCTGAAACCTCTGTGATGTTTAATTATAGAGGGACCTCGGTGTCATAATTTCATTTAAATTGTTTGATTGTGTTTTGGGGCACTGTTCAACTACTACCATCTTAAACTCTGATTCCCATCATAATGCTTGACTGAACAGTCCTCTGGTCATAAAACAGACTGTTCTGTTAGAGTATAATAGTAATAAAGCCTGCCAAATCAGTCAAAAGCTCCAAAGGATCACAAGTTGCTACAAGACTGCTAAGATACCTGAAGTTATTCTTAGTTTTTAAAGGCATTATGATTAATTGTTCTTCTTTTTGCAATATATAATTAAAAATTAAATACTTAGCGTTTACATTGTTTAATGTTAAAAACAAAAGGGCCATTTCTTATTTAACAGTCTGTTGTATAAACTAATCTTTGTATTTACTTCAGAGTAATTTGTGTCTCTTACACCGCTGCATTTAAGCAACACACTTTAACTGAGGATTTTGGATTGGCAAAATACGTTTGCTTGCTTATATAGACACAACTTCCTAGCACTGTACTGAAAATGCAAGAAGTACACCCTTTTCAGCCATTTAGCATGATCCCTGTATGTGCCAATGGTAGAGTATTTCATGTGACTTCTTTATTGTGTCCTACATTAAGATTGCATGTCTTTCAGATCCTAACTATAGTAAAATTTTTGTTTAAGGTGTTTAACTGAATGACTGCCAAATTTCTTTGTTGTTTCTGTTGGTTAAGGTGAGCACTCCAGTGGTTACGTCAGCCACACAGGAAAAACAGAAGGACAGTGATCAGTTCGAATGGGTTACCATTGAACAATCAGGGGAATTGGTGTATGAAGCACCAGAAACAATTGCTGCAGAACCTCCACCGATCAAATCAACAGTCCAGACTATGTCTCCCATACCTGCACATTCTTTGGCTGCCTTTGGTTTATTTCTCCGTCTCCCGGGCTATGCTGAGGTGCTGCTAAAAGAACGGAAACATGCTCAGTGTCTGTTGAGATTGGTGTTGGGAGTTACAGATGATGGTGAAGGAAGTATGTGCTGTAATTATTACCTTTCTTTGTAGACCACAGCTAGATCATTTTACTTAAATTTATTTGCACTGTATTGTTTTTAGCAGGAAGTTAGAATTGGTTTGTGCAGAACTGCATTGCAGGCATCTTTGATAACCTGTTGTCTCTATTAAATTCTGTCTGGCAAAGTTTTATCACAATCATCAACATTCAGGGGTTCTCATCTCATGTCAGAGTAATTGTAAAATAAGCACTGATAAAACCTACAATGACACTGTCAAGATGACTACGTTCAGACAGAATTGTCTGAGTAGCTACGTATGTTCAACTAATTGAGCAAATATCCTATAATTCTGCAACCAAATGCAGAATAATATGGATAAGAGCAAAGCTACAACAGATGTAGAGTAAACCGTTGAATAATACTGTTCTGGAAAAGGATAGTAAGATCTAAAGCTAATGGTGATTAAATTCCCTAAGCAGGAGCTCTGCCTTAAATGGTGGAAGTTCAGAGGGAGAAATGGGATATTCTTCAATGAATAAACAGACAAGCCAAGATGAAAGTAGTTGTCAGTGTCTTTGCAAATGGACCTGGAATTCTGCATGTAATTCTAATACTTGTGTTTCTTACTATTTTGAAAAACTGGAAGAGCGTGAATGAAATATGTTTTGGTATGTTTAAGGCATTTCCTTTCATTGGATATTGTGTGGTGGTGCACTTCAGCAGCGTCAGGTTTACAGTTGAACTTCGTGATCTCAGGGGTCTTTTTTAACCTACATGATTCTGTGATTATGATTTTGAAGAGAGTGCTGGTTTTTCTAGGTTGCAATCATCAGAAGTTGGTCTCTGTTTAGCACTCTCTGTAGAGTGGTGTGCAACATGGACCTCATAAGACCAGCTGGAAAACCAAGAGTTGCATTTACCGTCCCTTCTGTTTATCTTTTTATTTCTCTGGTATTTAGGTGCAGGACAGTAGGTAAGAATAAACTGGGCAATAAAAATTCAGTCTAGCTGCTTACACCCACCTAATTTGGGTGGTAAATAACTAAAGCACTATATGCAGTTTCTGGAGTAGTCCCAGTCCCTTAGTACTGCAGGAAATTTTTATATCCTTTTTTTTCTTTTTATTATAAAGAGACCTTCAGAATTTGGGTTGCTTTCTTTTTGTGTGTGTGTGTGTAGCCACTACTGCTATTGGAATACGGTTCCATAATTTTCTTGATGGGTAGGGGCTGCTTTAATTTTCAGCCTGTGTTTATTCTTATGCAGTTTGTGGCCAATAGCTCTTCTTTCTCCAATACATTTGTTGACAGGAATTACATTCCCTCATAGCCTTTGTTTTAGCTGGACTAAGCAGTCAGTTTCTCTATTTCCTAAGCCAAATGTCTGAATTCAACTCTACAAAATGTGGGTTCAGTTGTACACAGTAATCCACATTAGTTCTGTGTATAAACTATTAATATCTTCCTTTTTTGTTGGAAATGCAGCTTTTCGCACATGTGGACTCTCATTACTTTCCTGCATAATATGAAGAGCTGCAGTTATAAATCCACGGCTTATAGATTAAACATGGATTCAGTTGTCTGCAAAGATAAATAATGGGCAAATGTTTAGATTTTCTCTTTTTTGATTTGGCTGTACCTGCAGTTATGGAATTCTATCAGATGGGCATATTTTCCAGAAGGTTTTGATTTTATTTATGACGATCCCAGTCAGAGGACTTTTGATTCTTTCTTGTTACTGTCTTTACAAAGAGTATCAGATAGATACTAATTAAAACGTGTATGTATGTGGTGTGTAGATACATATACACACAAATACAGACATATGTATTTGCAGTGTATTTCAGTTTAGATCTCTGGATGATGACGTGGCTGATAAACTCTTACGAATGAGGGAGAAAATAAAATACTTAAAATAGGAAGCAAACTTCTGGACAGAGTTGGCTATTTTAAAGTATTTTCACTGTTGGAAGCATCTCCAGTTGTCAGTTGTCTCTATTTATGTATGCACTGGGGAAGGAATGTGAAATGTATTGTTAAATATAGGAAAAAATTGAGAGTTTCCATATCTGAGTATCATGCTTTAATAGGTCACTCCATTATTTCAATGTGGCTTTTAAAAGAAAATTTTTGCTCGTAATGCCAAGGGGTTAAAAATTTTAAGTAATTGTAGCACAAAATTAATACATGCAACTCATCTAATTAAAATTATGTTAGTATTTCGCCATGTATTCAGCTATAGAAACTTGGTTTGTGTCAGTGACTTAATTCACACTTTGTGCACATGAATACAAAAAAAGAATCCTACATATGATAAACTACTACTGCTGCTTGTCAGCTGAGCTGCTATTAGCTGATCACGTGCATTCTTTACCTTGCTGTATTTTGAATTATTAAAAATATATATGTGTTTCTTTAAAAATTAGTCCAAACCACCTTCCAAACCAGTTTTCTCCCTGGAAATGGCAAATCAGATTTTCAAAATTTGGTTCTTAACCAAATCCATGAACAAAATAAAGAAACATTCTTTATTCTACACTCTCCTCATGACAAAACTTTTCTTTGAAGAGAAACATAGTAGTAGATAGCTACTGTATGTGAATGCTTAAGTCCTTAGTAGATTTCTGTATGTTCATAAACTATTGCAGAGATTAACAGGCTGTATTGAACTATTGAAAGAAAATGTGGGTTTGATATTTTTCTCCTTCAACCTAGGTCATATCCTGCAGTCCCCTTCAGCAAACGTGCTTCCCACTCTGCCCTTCCATGTGTTGCGCAGTTTGTTCAGCACGACCCCGCTGACTACTGATGATGGAGTACTGCTGAGGAGGATGGCACTGGAGATCGGGGCCATCCATCTTATCCTGGCTTGTCTGTCTGCTCTGAGCCACCACGCACCCAGAGTGCCCAACTCTAGTCCCAGCCAGGCAGAGGTAGGGTTATCAGCAGCGCATGTACCACCTAGAAGTACTGGGAGTTTTAACTATAAAAAAAGAAAATAAACTCATTGCTTTCATTGTAGCCTAATTCTTGCAGACGTTAAAAATAATTCTTGATTAGGTAATTGTCCCTGCATGTTGCAAATAAACACAGTAATCATGAAAGTAGGCTTTTCATGAAAGTACAGAAAGAAGGTTTGTCTTGAGGCATTGAGGTGTAGTTTCTTTCACAAGGCGTTCTTTTTCAGGAGAGGCATAATGCTCAATGAGTGGTGGTTCTTTAATACCCATTAGATAGCATGACCTTATTTAACATTCCCATCATCTAAACTCTTGGTTACACACTCTTTCCTTTCAAATGCTTCACAAATATAAATGAGTTGTGAAAATTAATGAATTAATGCAGTGATTTTTGTTACAGTCTTTGTACTGATATTTAAATGAGATCTAAAGACAAAAATTTTCCATAGTGTTCAAGATCCCAAATTAATCTCAAAAATTCAACTTTTTTCAAGGTGTTTCCCATGTTATACCACCCTCTATTCTATGTACAGAATATGTGTACTCTGATTTCGTTTTTAGGATTGTAAGTTACCATTTCTGCATAATGTACTAATTGTCTATAAAAGTGTTTAGAAAAGCCATTAATGACTTTCCCTGTTCAGCATTGTTTTGGTAGAGGCTTGCATGAAACATTTCCTGGTGGCTGAATATGGATTAGTAGCTGCAAAATTTACGTCTATCCGTGTTTTACCAGCTCTGATAATGATGAAGGTTGAGCAAGCAAGAGATGAAGCTGTGCCTGAGAATAATTCACTTTAATGGCTAATCAAATCCAAAGGGTAGCTGAGAGATTCTACTTCTAATGGGGTATCAGGCTGCTGACACATTAACACCTTAGCATTTTTGCGTGTTTGGAGGGAAAGGGCAACCATTAATTCTTATTTCTGCTTCAATAATACCATGACCCCTTAAATAGCTTGCTTTCTCGTAATTCATGTCTATCAAGTGATAGATGGTAACTTGAAACCAGGGATCCATCAGGCCTGCACTGAGGCTTGTATTTCTGGGGCCAGACTCTCCCTTAAGTGCTTTAATTCAGTGCTTATGACAGTCCTCTTGAGTGTTAGAGGCACAACATGTTCATGAGTGATGTAATGAGCAATGTCTACATGAGGATAACCACACAGCTGTTTCATCACCAAGACACATTACATTCCCAGTGTAAAAGTTAAAAGATGATTCCAGACTACTGTCAGTATGATACTTAACAGGTGATAACTTCTTTTACCATTGCAGTTTGTTCATACCTCATTTCTTTCCTTTCAAATACAATCTTTAACGATGTCACTGAAGAAGATCTGAACAGAAAAAGAAACCTTTTGGAGCCATAAAACAAATATTGCATGGTGTGGTTTCCAGCTAATTGTCACTGAGTAATTAAAGTAACAAGTTGCTTGTGTTGAGTGCTAAATATGTAAATAGGAAGGCATCTATTAAAAAACGCTTATTAGAGTTTTTTCTGCATCCTTTTCACCAATGACCTGCTAAAATTCAAAAATTAGTGGAAGTGCTTCCACAGTTTCTTGAGGGCTAAGCAGGGTAATACTGGAGTTTGGTTAGTAAAATCACTGAGGCAGACCATTGGTAAAAGCTGTGCAAGCACTGCTGGAAAAATGCTCTCTCAGAAAATTTTAAGGATGAACGACTTCCTCCCTCTTAAGGAGGTAACGTGTATTTTAGTGGCACAGAGATCATGTGTCAGAGCTATCCACGTAACTTACTCCTCTTGCTATTTTGGAGCATTTATTCAAAATCAGCAAATACTTGAGCATCTTAATGTTTCAGTTCTGTTCTCTTGATAACATTTCCACTCACATCCCCTTCATCTTATTATGTTATTAAACTTGACTAGGTGTTAAACAGCAGTAATTACAGAGCTGTGATGTTTAGAATGATATTGATCAAGTAGCATTTTAATACCTTTCATCATTTAAGCAGTAATAGTATCTTAAAAGAGAACAACAAAGGGCTTACAGTACTGGTCAAATTGAAGAACCAGTTTCAACAATTTACTGCTGACCTTTACTAGAACTCCGTATATGTGGCAGTCTTTCCCATTGAATTTTGCTGGATCATGAAGATATCTTTATAAAGTTAATAAAGTGGGATTACATTCTTTTGCATAACAAAGGCTTTTTAAAGATAACACTACTAAGATGAAATCATGAAATAATTGTGATTTTCTTTTTTTTCTTTAACCTTAGCCACAGGTGTCAAGTACACACAATACTGCATCAACAGAAGAACAGCAGTTGTACTGGGCTAAGGGTACAGGCTTTGGAACAGGCTCTACAGCTTCAGGATGGGATGTTGAACAAGCTTTGACTAAGCAAAGACTAGAAGAAGAGCATGTGACCTGCCTTTTACAGGTGTGTAATTATGAAATTTTGATTAATGAGAAGCACTTCAAGCATTAGGACTGGATAGTAAAACTGGAGTTTTGTCAGTCACATAGCAGAATAATTATAATATTTTGGGCAAAAATTATTTGCAAAAAACTGTCTTAATGGAAAATCATATAGATCATGTTTTGAGCGAGGCTATTTTCAGATGTCAGTAGTCTGCTGCATAAAAGACCTGGGTGTGAATTCTGAAGAGAAAGTGAACCAGGCGTTTCCCTTGAGCTGTCACACATCTCTTGTCAAAAGCACTGCAGTCAGTCCAAAGTAAAGACTGTCCATTAAAGGAGAAGGACAGGGGAATGGGCATTTTGTTTTGTGTGCCAAACAGTGTTACATGTTCATTTCTTGCATATTTTCGCTCTGCTTTAAGGAAGTGCCCATAGTTGATACTAGTGTCCATCAATGTGTTATGCCAGTATAACAAAATCTCACTCATACATACTAGAAAATCTTGAGTATCTCAGTTACATGACAATAGTAGTTCTCCAACAAACATCTAGATCTTAGTAAAATTCTGATGTCTTCCAAATACCTAAGAAGAAGAAAATCCTGCATAATCAGGCTTTTTAGTCCATTATGAAATCCAGCCAATCCCTGTTATCTTGGATCAGTGTAGGGAATATGAGACTGTATCTAGCCATCAAAAGTTTAATTCTCAGAACCCGCAGCTCAAAAGCATTAGCTAACCTGCTGGGGTTAGAGCACAAAGGAGATGAAATTCTGAAAATGCCCACACCCTGACTGATGAGGATACCATTTTGATGTCAGTTATTTAAATCATAGATTACATGGCATAATCATCATATCCCTTGCAAAAGTACAACAAATAAAATCTGAAAACATTTTTCTATTCAAGAAAGAGGAAAATCACCTAAATTAGTCTCAGTGTAGCTTCCAGGCAGTATTCTGTATTCTGCCAGGCAGAAGTTGAGCTGTGACTGTGGTAAGTCATGAAGTAAGGAGGCATTTGCTTAGGGCACTCAGCAGTTGAAGGAAGTAGCATTTTGCTGAACGTGTCAGTCAGTTGTACAGCAGACTTTCCTTGGTCCCTGCTTTAGAAAGGTTTAGAGAAATTCCGTTCTACAGAGTGCTGATAAGATGCTGCAGCAAAATACCACGGGTAATGAGGTTAGAAGAAAGAGGGAGAATGAAAGAAAAGAGAAAGGGCTGAAAAGCTGAATAGAGTCCCTGGGACTTCAAGCAATACAGCCTGTCAAGCCTCAAAGTTACTTAGTTTGAGAGTACAGCTGCAGGAATCAGACCCGTGGAAATGCTTATGGCTACAACACGTGGTAAGGGCCTGTGAACTCAGCCACAGCTAGCCTTGGGACAGGTGGGTGTGCAGTCAGGAGGTGCTTTCCCACCATCACCGAAGGGAAAGCTGCTCTTTGTTTACTCAGGTAAGAGCCGTGTTGTTCCTCGGCTACACGAGTAGTTGTTCCTCCAGGGGACTGTTGTGCTCACCATAACTTACTGTTTCATCTTGAAACCCTGAAGTCCCATCCCAAAGGAAGTTACAAAAACATTTGAAGCATTTGCAGTTGAAGAAAAGTCTTACGGCTAGTTGGTGTACTTGGTGCTCTAAAGTGAAAGGGACTGGTCAGCTGCAGGTCTCTGTGGTCTGAGCTGGCAAACTCTTGCTTTGAGTAACTCCAGCAGGTTTGTCAGAATTCACATTAATTGATCTCCTAAAATCATTCAGAATTATAATAGTTATTTAATTTTATCATTAGTCAAAGTTGGAATAATCTTATAACTGTATAGAAATTCTTCTGAAACATCTTTGGGACTGCTGAAAAAAATACCCGTACTGAATTCGCAAAACAGCTAGAGAAGTGTTAGGGCATCTATCTTAAGGAAAGTCAAAGTTGTTTTGACTGAAATAAATCAGTTTTGATTAAATATGTTGGTGTATTTCAGGTTCTTGCCAGTTACATAAATCCCGCAGGGAGTACGTCAAATGAAGAGACTCAAAGCAGCCATGAGGGGAGAGGCCAAAACAGCAGCGCTCTTCCATCCGTTCTCCTGGAGCTGCTCAGTCAGTCTTGTCTCATCCCAGCAATGTCATCGTACCTCCGCAATGACTCAGGTAATGTGCCCTTGGCTCCTTCAAAATCAAAGCCGGCTTGCTTCTGTCAAACCAGTTTTTGTAGAAACAATAAGTGGTTCTTGCTAGTTTCAGTACACTTGCCAGTTTAGAATTTTACTAATGGAACATTCACGTGAACCTCAGAAAACAAAATAAGATAGAATTGTCTGGCAGAATCTTGTTGAAATGCTTACATTTGTTGCAATATCTTTAAATTTGAAGTTCACTTCTTCAGCTGTTGAAACCAACAGGAAAATTGTGTTTTCTTCTGAAAAGTTTATGTGTTAGTTCTTCTACACAAGATACACAGAGAGGGAGTACTTTATACAAGACCATGAAACTTACTGTGAAGAAAAATGTTAATTTTAAAGAAAGTTGAGGAAATGTATGCCTGAATTTGGTAAATGTTGCATATAGTAGGGCAATTCTACTTCAATCAAAGCTTTTTTTCCTTTATTTAGGAAATACAAAAATTAGCCTCTTACCAGAACTGCAGAATATTTCAAATATATAGGAACAAATGAATTGTTGGTTATTTTAAAACAAAAAACAAATGAGTTCTATGATTTCATCAAATTTCTGCTCATAATTTTAAAACAAAGATGCTTTGATAGTTTTCATTTGGTATGTTGTACCTTGCTGGGGAAACCATTTCAGTTGTACAAGGTGGTGTGAAGCAGTATGAATTAAGCAAATGCCTGTGCAGAACTAATGGCAAAATCAGCAGACTGGGTTTGTGATTTATGTTCAGTCTCACTAGATGACAGGCTTTAGTATGGAGATGAGCCTTAGGTTGGATTTTTATTAAGTTACTTTGCTTTTAAAGATGGATTTAATCCTTAAGTATCTGGAGGAGTTGTTCCAAATCTGAGTAATTTGGTTTTGGAGCTTAAAATTTTGCCTGCCCTATTTTTGAAGCAACTGATAAATGTCTTTGTTACATTAGTGCAGTTCTTTGGGATGCCAGTTGGAGGGTGTAGTGATGTGAATTCATGAAACAGTGTTACAGCTTCTTTAATTACAGCATATATTTTATGTTAGAGGTAAAAGAGAAATCATTCCTGTCTTAAGTATTTGCAAAGCAACTTAGAACTAGAACAAGAATGTGGCTCTTTTAATTTGTACTAACTAGGGCATTACATAATCTTGTGTGATGGAATGGAGCTAGTTCAGAAAGTCTGCTGGGGTCTTACAGTAAAAATAAAAATATGACAATGTTTCACTTGCTAGTCTGCAGTTTGACACCTCACCCTAATTTTGCAATGAATTTGTTGGTTCTGTTTTGCACATACTGCAACGAGGAAATGAACTAATGATAGACTGAGCTCATTATTGCAATTGAAATCATAATGTAAAACAATAAAGGAAATGGCAAAATAAGAGATAACAAAGATCTCTAACAGATACTCATAAATTCTTCTTTGTTGAGGGAAAGGAAGAGTCATTGAAAGGCCTGGCAAAAATGCCATGTTATCTAAAGGATGAAGCAGTTGATCCTGAGTTACAGATGAATCACAGCTGCTGAAATTGCTTTTTGCTGTTTTCAACAGAAGAATGTATCCGTCTGTGTAAGTCACCTTTAACTGGGAAAGAACAGTCAGGTACTGATAGAAGAGATGAGATATGTGGCTGATGGCAAGAAGTTCAGACTAGTTTGGCTTTCAGGGACCATTTGTTTTCCCAAAGTACAAAGAAAAGGCAGAGTTCTGGTGAGACATGTTTGTTTTAGGTGTGTTTTCCACTGCTGAACTACTGTTGCTTGTGGTTGGCAGGAGGTGTTGGAATAATGTGCCTGTGCATTAACAATTAGGAAAGAGTGAGCAATGTAGAAGTTAAACTGCATTAAAGCAAAGCAAAACGTTGCTTTCAGAGAAAAAAATGAAAACTACTCTTCCAATTGCAAGTTCACAAAGAATGGGGTTATTTGTATTGAAATTTAGAACTGGAAATTCTGAGGGTGGTTATCCTTTGATTGATCCAAGCAATGTCAGTGTTTCCTGCTGTATTTGTTCATAGGTCTGTATAACACTATAATTAACAATGTTCTCCTGGATTTAAAAAATAACAACTTTGCAGGCTTGCAGTAGTCAAGCTTGTCTTTGGAAGCACAATAGGATAACAGTATGAAAGGGAAATGTGCAAAAAGGATGACTTCTGGAAAGAATGTCTTCTCTGTGTTAATGTTTGAGCCAGATGCATTTAGTTGGGAAGGAATCCCTGGAAACAGTTTGTCTTAGTGATAACAAGGCATAATTCCAGTGCAGTAATTACTGTTGAGTTGAAAGGCAGACAGATAATTTTCACATTAATGAGTGCAAGTTACACGTGATGCTGGGGCTCTCAGTGTCACTGACTTTGAATGTCAGGAGACACAGCTAACACAAGAGAGGCAGGCTGAGAAGCTCTGAAGCTATGTTAGGCTCTGGTACAATGCTTGTGGGACTGCAAAATTCACTTAATGTGTTTATAGTTCAGACATTTCGAATACAGAGATTATTTTTTCGTTATTACTACTATTTTTATTTTATTTTTTAAAACCTTGAAGACCAATGCAATGTAGTAGAACAGATTTGAGTCTTTCCTGATAAAGCTGTGTATAATTTCAAACTTATCTATCTTGAATACTGGTCTCTTCTCTAGTAGGGCTGAACAGGAGCCTGTGGAGAGTAGAAAAGGGAACAGCATCAGTAGTAATGCACATGTATATGGTATTCTAATTTTCAGACTGGTGCAACTTGTGCTGTCAAAATGTACTTTTATGTGGAAGAAGCAGGTAACTGTATTCTGCCTGTAACATGCTGGACTGAGAAATTAGGATATTGCATATAGAATGCTAACAGAATGTTCCCGGGTTCTGGCACCTGAGCAGGAACAAGCTGTGCCCAGCACAATGGTGACAGGAATTAGTGATTTTCAGCAACTCTATAACTTTCTCAGATTTAAATGGGTACTGATGGGACCAGCTGAAGGTTACCCTTATGCTGAAGGTTTTCTGCCGGATTTTAGGTATCATCATAATTGTTGGAATAACAGTGATCTTTGCATATCTATGTGTATGTACCATACAGATAAAACTAAGGGGGAGAAAAAGTTTTGATGAAGAGGTATCTGCAGTGAAGCTGCAGGCATACTCTTTCCTTTCATTGCACAGTAGGCTGGTAACTCTGTGGTAATATAAGACAGTAAGTGTTCTGGTACTGATGTGAATTTCGTATTTTGTTTACACGTGTTCAGTTAGCTACAGGTGTGGCACATCCAGCTTGAAAAGCTCTTTCTGCAGATTGGCTTGTGTCACAGTTGTAAATCTGTCTGGGTTTTTTTGTTGCTTAAGTTTATTTTGGCATTCTGTTTAATTTGCCCAAAACATACATGGACAAGAGTGTTATCTGTATAGTTTGAGATAAAAGGAATATTGATCAGACAAGCAGTGCTCACGTAACATTTAATCTTTTAGAAACCTCACCTTGAACCAGATCAGTACAAACCAGATTGCTCTGATACGTTCTGCAGCTTCATCTGCATCAAAGTGAGGTGATTGTGAAGTCCTTGAAAATTGCAAACTGACCACTTTAATTAATTTCTGTAATTGCTTTTTTTCTTGTAGAGAAGGGAGGTTTATCTGTCTTCGAAGAATTTTCCTTAGTATGCAAGATAGCTCTCATCACAAGGGGCAATAGCTGCCGTAATCCTCACCATTTCTTGATCACTTTCTTGGTGTTTGTTTCATGTCTTTTTATGGCATTACTGTGGCTTTTATTATCTTTCATTCTGTAAATGAAAAAAGTTCATTTTTGCAACACAGTGAGATTTTTTTATTATATCTGTGTTTATTCCTAGGACTTAACTCATATTTACATTTGTAAAATTGATGTGGTTTTTAACTTCTGTATCATGGAACATCTAGCATGTATTCATTACCACGCATATATGCATATTTCCCACCAAAAGCTGTCATGTAAAACCTTTCCACTATTGTCTTGTGTACAGCACATTTCATTTGAAGGAATTGCTGCTGTAGGGACTCTTCCAAATATGTGATCACTTCTCTTCTTGAACAAAATGCACAGCAATAAAATTAGCACTGTACAAGTGGCTCCCAGCAAATGTGTGACCGTACATGACTATCTTGAAGGTTTTGATTTTGCTGATACAAGTAAGAGTTATTTGACTGATAAGTTTATGGAAACTAATACAAGCTAGTATTTGCAAGTGGGACAGAAGAAAGCAGTATTTATAATAGTCTTTGTAGCTAACAAGATTTATAGAGACAAGGCAGTGGAGAGGAATCATGAAACAGAAGGACAATCAAGTGACTTTTAGGACAGGGACTGTTTTTTAATAGGCTTGAAAAGTAAGAAGCCGAGTGAAGTTGGGATTTGGCAATACCACAGTATTAGGTAGTCTCTTCATGATAAAAAATACAGTTTTGTACTGGTTTGTCCTTGAACTAGTATCTAGCAAACCCTGGGATGACTTAGTCTTGTTTAAAGTCAGATATCGAGAGAGGTTTGTTACCACCTTTTCTTGGAAAACAGACCTCGTAGCAAGTTGCAGAATTCTGCTTGAATTCTCCTTGTTTGAATTTCCAGGCTTACAGGAAGCATACTGCAATTTTAGCTGGGGGTTTCTTGCATACTCCTTTCTTAGCCACCTTTCCTTCTTTAGTGGACAAAGATGCCGTGTGATGTGGTCAGCATAGCTTGTAGTGTTATATGAGCTTAGTCTTCCCTGGGCTTGACTGCTGAGAAGAGATGAAGCATTTCTGTGGGATGGCTTTGCTAAAAGGATTGTCTTTACTGACCAGTGTGTTCCACTTGATAAGAGTCCAGTATTTGCTTCCAATGCACCTTTCGTAGTTTACCAAGTACTACCACATCACGGACTTGTGGATTCATTAATGTTGTGCTGCTTTATCCTGTTGCCAAATACCTCATTGAGGACTTTAATTAGTAAGTACTGTGGAGAAATCTGTTGAATGTGAATATGCTGCATTCTTTCTGCCTCTTTGATGTACCTGTGTTAGTTGAGTCCATTAAAGTCATACTGTTCAGGCCTCAGACCATGAGCTACTCCAGCTGGTCTGCTGAAGATACAGTATTTCTTTTCTAGCAATCATATTTATTCTCAAGGCATTATATGGTGGTGTTTTACTTTCTGCCAAGTAGTCCAGTCCCACTGAACTGAGTATGTTGAGTACTCTGAGGCAAGTACACTGAGCTCTTTATTCATCCATCGCTGAAGGTGTGATGGTACTGCTGCAGTGTAAATGTTGAATCATCGTGCAACTCTGCTTTTCCCTAGACCATTGACTTTTTGCTGTGTATGATGAGAGGTAGCTGCTATTAAGATATTTTTTGTTGGTGAAATTCTTAAGCAAATATTGGATAAAACATGGAAGTCCCAAAGCTGTTTATTAGAGCTCATTTAGCTAAAGTTAGACTTGGGTCCACAGGAGTATAGCCCACAGGTATTACCTGTTAAGAGAGAATATTAGACTGCTATTTTAAAACAAAATGTAACTTGTAAGCTGAGGCAATCTAATGATAATGTTGCTCTGTGACTTCCCTGTAAGGGTCAAAGCCTTTGCTATAAATGAAATTAAAAGTACAGTGGCAGTTTAGATAGACAGCATATAATTACTGAAATTAAAAATTCTCCTAGCCTTCATTAATGTTAATGAGCTCATTCATTGGTAAAAGAATCATGCTGACCCTTTGCCACATTTGGTTATAATTTTGGGATTGGTTTTTGTCTGTTTTGCTGTTGAAAAGCTTCCAAAAAAGGTGCAGTATTTCACTGTAATGCTGATGTACTAGTTGAATCACGATTTCGAGAAGAGAGCTATGCACTGAAATGATATGAAAGAAAACTGTTTATTTATTTCACAGAATTGACAGATTTTAAATAACTTCAGGATCAAAATAAACAGCAGTAATTTCTACCTGAATTTCACTTTTCAGGTTCTTGTAATCTTTCATCTAGAGACCCATCTCAAATATCCTTGTATTATGAGATTAAGTGCAATAATATCCATAAGTATGTAGATATAAGAAGTACATGGAAAACCTAATAATGGTAATATCTGTTCTGTAGTCTTAAATAAACATTAGTAACCTGCATAATTCCTCTAGAATGTAGCTTAGTTTACAGAATGCTTTGGTGCTTCATATACTGAAAATAAGTATACATTTAATAGAGACTTGCTGAAGACTGTGGCTAGTAAAAATATTTTCCTGTCTGCATGTGCTTCCTTCCAGTGCAGTCTCAGCTCTGTTTGTCATTTCTTCTAGTTGAGCCAGTATTGACTCAGAGTTGCAAAACCAGAATATACCATCTTCCACCTCATTTGTCCATAAATCAGTGTTACAGTGTGTTTCTGCAACTGACTGAAATATCATTGCCAAATTCATTCTGTTCTAGATCCCTGACCTTATTCTATGCATGTACTGGTTTCAAAGTGACTTCCAAAGGCTCACTTGGTTTAGCAGTTACCAAATTCTATACAGTAATAAGCTATCACCTACGTAAGGGATGTATTTCTTCGCATGTCATTTTATGGAGGGACGGGATGTAGTTTTGTAGCCTAGAAGAAATAGAGCTGATTTTCAGAAATGCAGCTGCTCTGTTGTTCCTCTGTGGCACATGTAATAGTAAGAAAAGTATTTATTAAAATCAGTTTCTTTTTACTTTTTTCATGTTATTTATTTAATGAGTTTTTAATCTTAAGATCTCAAAAGTAATTTTCGTTATAAGGTACATGTGAGATACATTCATGTATACAAAAACTTGTATGCTCTCAGACTGTCAGCAGCTTTGGATCTAGATTAAAGGCATATGTAGATTTAATTTAAAATGTGGATATAATTTCACTAATTTCAGTAGCCAAATTGTATGTTCCATGAAGTATGCTTAAGAGTTGCAATTCTGGGCCTCAGTCGTAGTGCAAAAAGGGAAAATGTCTTCAGGACCTGGTCCAGAAGGGATGAGTACAGTCTTCTGGACAAAGGCTAAACCTGTTTTCCATGCAACACTGTGAATCCTTGCATGATATGTTTTGCTTGAAAATAAGCATCAGGGTGAAAACATGAGAATTGTATTTGGCTTCTGGTACACACCTTCTAAAAACGATGGTATAGAAAATGTAATTTAAGATTTTTTTCATTTAGAGAATATGTATTAGTGTGTCACTGAATTATTAATATGTCTTAAAGGAAGTACTGAAATTATTCTTTATTTTTTCACACCATTTTAAAGTATTTTTAATTAGAAAAGCACATTGTCAGATAGCATGATGATTTCAAATACAGATTTAGTAAAGGCAAGAAAATCTAACCTTTTTCAGCTTTCCACGAGACTAACAAAAATGCTGTAGAATATGGTCAATAGTTAAAATTTTATTTATAATATTACAACTTCGCGTATAACAGTGTTCCTGTTACCACACTTACTATACATTAGTGTAAGTTATAAGCCTAAATTATGGTGGCCTAAAAATAAAAAAACCCCTTTTGCTTGTTTTCTGGTCTCAGCTATGAAGAGACATACTGCACAAAACCATAGAAAGCATGGGACTTGTTTATGGTTACTAATATATTTAGTTTATCTCCTTCTGTGTTCTGATTATTTTCAGTGCTTGCCTACATTTCTGTCTTGCTTGTTTGCTGGCAATAAAACAGTGCCATCTCTGATCCTGCTATTTGGATTTCATCTGTTACCAACGAGAAGTTGTATATTGTCTGCCTTCATTTACATAATTTAGCACCCTAGCTGGGCTCATAGGTACACTTTGCAGTCACTGATGCAGCACCCTTAGCCAGACACTTCACTCTGGAATGTTTCTGATACTCTTTTCAGAGAGTGGTGGGTTTTTTGCTTTAAATTTAGAAATCATTCTTACCATTGCAGGTCTTTGCACTTTGTTCTGTACAATTGGTACTCAAAAATGTCATCAAAGTGTAGTGTAGATGTACACAAAAACAATAACAAATAAATTGAGCACAGTTCCAATAATCCCAAGCAGTGCTAAAATAGATTCTTCTTTTTCCTCTTTCTCCTCTTGCCTTTTTACATCTTCCAGTGTTGTGATGGCAGAGGTCCCCATTTTTCCTGCAAATACCTTCACCAGTATTCTGGCAGCTAGCTAGAAAAAAGAAAGCAAATGGTAAATCTGGTCTGACAAACATATGAGCTTTGATCTTTTTAAAAACAATTCTGTAGCTCTTCATACAACATTTCTTAATGCTGTGTTTATTGAGTTGTATTCGTCTTTTGTTTTCTTTTTGTATGAACATGTCCATGTTGAAAATAAACGTTCTGTAGGTACAGATTGATAGGAGTGAAAAACAGCTTGGTGCTTCAAGCCAGTTAATATGCATTATTACAACAGACATTTAAAATGTATCTTTAGCGAGCTAATTTGTTTCCTTATAAAAGATGAAACTGGTGAAAGCAGGTATGTGAGCATTGTCAAATACTCTGAAATGCCTGGGGAGGTTATATGCATTTTCAGCTTTTCTAAAATATTTAACTGCCACACTACAAAAATAGTTGAAAATATTAATGCCTGCTGTTTTCAAACATGGAAAATATGCCTCCTTAATACAGTATCACAGTTATTTTTCACCAGTGAGCCCCAAGTAGGCAATTGCAAGTGAGATCTTATCCTTTTTCATGTCTAATAGATCAGCTATTGGACATCCATGCAACAGTAAACATTTAACAGAAAATGTCTGTCTCGTCAAATGTAAAGGTGGTTGTTCTATGTGTTGATTATTGCAGTATGCCACAGGATGATAGTACTTTTTTAGTAGCAACATTCTATGCAATATAAGAATTTGAGTAGACATTTACAGATGCATAAATGATTTGTTACCTTTTTTGATTGCAAAAGTGAGGTTGACAGGTCATTTTCTATTACTTAGCTGCTCTTGTACTCTTAATTTACAGTCAAATATCCTCTAGAAACATATTCCCTGTAAAATTATGTTCATTGGTGACTGAGATGTTGATCTTGTATGTTGATCTTGTATGATCTGGTATGCTGTTTTAGCTTCACTGATCAGAAATTTGATGGGGATTTCTACTAGTTCAGATCACTCCAATTTACTGAAGATATACAATCACATTTTATAGTGCAATAGCATCTTTCTCTCCTGGCAAATGGCTTTAATCATTAGAGATTAATGTATTTCTGCTGTGAGTCTAATTAATGTCATCAGCTCAGAGCATATCTTACAGAAAGGTTTAAAAAAAAAAAAACGTATTTCTTACCCTACATTGCATCAGGAATAAAATGTCATCAGACATGCTTCTTACTCGTCGATTCGGTGGCAAGCCAGGCTTTTATCTTCATGAAGGGGCTGCTCTCCTCTCTCAGACAGACCAGATAGGAGTACAAACAGTTTCTTGATGAAGAAGTTTATTGGTGAGGATAATAATGTTGCAGAATCTTCCAAACGACTGGTACTCTTTCTCAGTAATCCACTAAAGCAAATATAGTCGAAAAAACAGTAAAGCTCTTTCTCATAGTGATCCTCACTGTTGACTAATTGTCATTAAAACTGAGGCTTCTTTTCCTTAGATGATGCAGAGCAACGAAATGCATACTGTTCTGTTTTGTCTTTAAAAAAAAAATACAATCAGCTCCTGGTTTTGTTCAGTTATACTTAGTTATTTATTAAGACTTCAGAAACACCCAGCCTTTGATTTACTCTTTGTGGCAGCCGTCTGAAGAGGCTTTCTTACGTTGACATGCTGTAATTCCAAATGCAGCGAACTACGTGCAGTCACACTATGTAATTTTAGTCCAGCCTGAAAAAGGAAGAAAAGAGGTCTGCTTTGCTGGCAGTAGTGTGAACGCTGTCACACACCTGCATTCAGACCCTCTGGAAAGAATTCCAAGGTATTCTTCGGAGCATTGCATAACTCAGCCAGGCAAATCTGAAGAGAGGAATGACAGTGGCTTTAGTTGCACACTGTGGTGAGCTGTGACATTGATTAAACATGCACTTGGCACTTGCTGAATAAAGAAGGAGCTACGAGCCACCCTTGCAGACAGTGAGTTGCATAACAATGTGCGATGGCTCTGCTGTTTCATCGTCAGGCTGGGCACATTTGAATCCTGTACCAACGGAGAAAGTGTGCGGTGTAAAGAGGAGCAGAGTTAACTGTACTTCGGGGTTTTCTGAGGAAGTGCTGCATGACAAATGGTGGCATTAAGGCATTCAAGCTGAAACAGTGTTTCTGCCTTTTGTCTTTTTATGCTTTGTTTGACAGGCAATTGTTTCTATGGGAAATAAATGCTTTTCCTCTTTTATTCACCACCCACAGAATGCAGGTTACCATATAATTAATGAAAACACTTAAAAATAATCCTGTTCGGATTTCATAGGAAGCATCAACACAATTTCTTTCCTGCTTAAATCAGAGGCGATTTTTTCCTGCCCAATTGGAAAGGGGGGAGAACTCTGCAAAGTCTTCTCCTCCCAGTCTATTCAGGTTTAAAAAAAAGCACACAATTTTAATAATCTCTGGAAGGAGCTGTATTTCAAATAATTTTATTCAGTCACTTTGATCTATGAAAGCTACCAATGCAATGTGTTTTCATTGGGGTAGCATAGCTTCTTGCTATTAAATGCAGCTGTATTTAAATATATCGGAAAACTTGTTTTGTAAAAAATACTTGCAATGTCAAGCAATTCAGAATTCAAATGTGCAAAAATGTAGTTCTGTATATGTGTACGAAAAATCAAAATACAGTTAATTAGATTGAGTTCAAACAATGGGAAACCTTAATCATTTTCCAGAGCAGCATATTTTAGGAATTACAAGGCATTGTTTGAAATTCAGTGTTGAATAATCTTATATAGAGAAAGCAGAAGACAGTAAAATCATTGTTTTGAATTCTACCATTTTCAACTTAATTTACATTGCATTTTTTCTCATTATTTTTCCAAAGTGTCCAGGTGCATTTGTTAGTTTCTTAGTAATACACAAAACTGTGTATTTTGCATGTGCATTATTTTAATGGTAAATACCATGTTTGAAGTACTGTGAGTTGTATGGTACTTGTACATGTTTACCCCTTTATCCCAAAAGTTATGTTGCCTCAGTGAAATTGCTTGACTCTAGAAGATTTAACTAATTAGGTTAAATCTCTCCAGCACAGCTTCCTTAAATATATATTCTAATATGTATATATGGTCTTTCCTTTCAAGGTCTTCCCTTGTTCTGAAAAGGCTGCTGCATCTTCAGTTGTTCTTGGAATTGTTTTGTGTCTATGTATCTTGAATGTATTTCTGTATTCATTTAGATCCATTCAGAGATACAAAGATGGGGGAATTTTCAGCTGTGTATTCTGACCATTCACATTGCTGAGAGCACCTAGCAATAATGGAATTTTCAAGCCACTGTACTGTGTTAACCCTCAAATGTTCAAAATCAAACCCTTTCCTTTGTGAAAGGGGGAAATTGTGCGACGTGCATATTTTATTTAAAGATTAATGATATATTTGCAGCTCCACTGCAAATAACCAGCTAATTATGATGTACTCACAGAGAGCAGCAAAAAAAACCCGAAACATTTCTTGGCTTGGTTATTGCTGTGGTTGAGGTCTCATAGTAGTCTGCTGTTTTTATAATTGTGATGCAACTGGCACATCAGTGGTATGGTGAGCCCCGGGAAACCAATCTGTCTGTGCTCCCTTTGCAGGCAGGTGAGGGGCAGGGATGCCTCCTGCACACCGCGATTCAGATGCAGGGTTTGCCACAGTCTGACAGGCTTTCTCCCTGACGTGCTGCCATTGCATCCATATGCGTGTCTGTGTGGACATGCTGGGAATGGGTTTGGGAAACAGACCCAGGAAAAATAAATCTCTAACACAACACAGTAAGAAGGATGGGGAAGTAGCTGCTTAAGCTGTCAGTGGTGGCAAAGAGTTGCTGTTTGGAAAGAAACAAATAAAGGTTGTCAGACTTAACATTTGTCAGTTATAGGAAACTCAAGGAGTTCATCCATGTTGGGTGGAAGCTGGCATTTACAAATAACTTCCTTATAGCTACAATGCATCCCCAGTGTGAAGAGAAAATTTCATGCAAGATTTCTCACATGAGTGAAGTGAGTAATATAGGTTGATTTGAAAAGGCCTTGATTTATCCATAATACTTGATGATATTTGGAAAGATGGGGAGATACTTTACATTTTGTGTAAAATAACATTAAGAGCCTGGGAGTACATTTTACGGATGCCAGTAATAAACCCACCTGTTTTGGGGTGAACATTACATGGGTATATAGTATTTGGAGTTTGGACACTGGTATCCAAAAACATCCTAAATTTAATTCTGTTACTTCCATCTAGGAAGAGCTTTCAAGCACTTAGTAAGACTTTGGCAACTCCTCAGTAACTGATTTATGTGGTATTCTGGGAGCAGGACAAATTTAGTTGATTAGAGGTCACTCTGTTCATTACCACTGAAGTCTTCTATTGCATGGGAATAGACCTTAGGCAATACAAATGTATGTCATGTTTTAAAGATATTCGTACTTCAGGGGAAGTTGCCAACCTATCTTGTAAAAACTCAGTGGTATAAATTCAACAATTTACACTCCTGATGCTGTGATGATCATTATCCTGCTGTACACTACCACTACGAGTAATGTGGTACACCCACAGCATCAAAATTGCAAAAAGAGCAAGTTCTCTTAAGTGTATGTTTCGTTTTTCCTCATGTATTTTTATGAATTAATATAATTTTGATTTTTGTGTACACTGAAATTATTCTATATGCTGTATTTTTTCATTAAAATAGATGTTTTATTTTTTCATTAAAATAGATGTTTTGAGTCAGATAGTGTCTAGACTTAAAAGCCTGTTTATGTTAAAATGCTGTAATGAAATCCAAAAGATCAGTTGTCCATGAAGACTGTTTTCCCTTGTAGTTGTTCTGAATTTTCCCCAAGATGCAGGAAATTACTTGAAATGAGGTAGCACATGTATCCTGTAGGTGATGCATTCTAGTTTTCTTCTCGAACAACCTCCAAAAACGTCCCTTTATGAGGTCTGGTGGTTTTTCAGTTAAATTGCAGAACAATAGAGCAAAGCGGTGTCTCTTGAGAGATGTAATAGTATGCACAAATTAAGATGAACTGGCTGGCTTAGCATAAGCAAGAAGTGGATAGCCACGTTCCTTCTCCTTTACTTTTTTCTTTTTTTTTTTTTTTCCTCTCTCCTGATAACACAGATACTGTTTTCTTTGCAGGAGCTGTTAGCCTATTTTTTATGATACAGATTGATGTGTGATGCCCTTGAGTCAGCAGTGATAGGCATGGCCAGGTTTCAAAGTATTTTTTTACTCTTCTGGTGAAAAAAGAGGAAGGACTCAGGTCCTTCATCTGAAGCAACACAAGTTATTTTTAGCTTTCTTACTATTCTCTTTCATGGGTCTTCTATATATTTCAGCTCAGCACGCACTTCATGATTTTGACATTTCAGCTATACGCTACATCTTGTTTTCCTTCTGACCGAGGAACTTGTCTGGGGGTTTTCCTGCTTTTGTAACTTAGTTGCTGACCCAAAATATCCTTGGAAAAATTTAGAATTCTTTCATAAGTAACTACAGAAGTTTCTCCAGTCAGTTCCCACCTGTCAGTTTTCACTTAGCAAAAATTTTCTTGTCCCAGTCTCTGCCACTTGCTCTGAAGTAGCTCTGTGTTAAGAAGTCAGTTAAACGGATGTGAAATAGTACCAATTCTTCTGCCACAGCCCTTTCCACACCAGTTTCTCTTGGTACTGGTCAAGCTCAATTCCTGTGATCATGGTGAGAATGGACACTGCTATTTTGTCAAGAAAAGTGCTAAGTTTGACAATTGAGTAAAAGTTTAGAAAAAACTTCTCTAAACTTTTCTTTGAGTAAAAGTTTAGAAAAAGCCTTTGGAAGATGTCACAGGACATGTCACATATTTGTTTGGAGAGAAGTATTTAAATCACTATCTTCATATACTGAAGCAATTTAGAAGTTGGTGACTGATTAATGTTCCTGAGTTAGAGGTGAGGATTTCAGCCCCAGCTGTGTGTGGTGACCTTCTGACACTGGGCAATCTTCATTTTTCTCTTCTTATATCAAAAAGAATCTCTTGTATGGGTATTAACGTGGTTAGTAACTTTTAGAATGCTTCAGTTCAGATTCAGTGCTGTTCCCTGCAGCTCAAGAGGGGTTTTTTAATCAAAGACAGCAGGTTTTTGGGACTATTCTTTCACACTCGTTGGAGCGTAGGCTTCATGCTTCTGTAGGAGTATTAGGGCTTTCAAGTATCAGTGTTTTGAGTTCTCATCTTCATAAATTTTGTTGTCTTAGAGAAGTCCAGTAAGTGAATATTGAGTCCTTACTGGGCAAGCACAGGGGAAGCAGAGTAGTGATTGTAGTCCAGGAGGGTGGCTCTCAGGGAACTGCAGTACTACACCAACTTCTTCTTTCTCCAAAACCCTTAAAGCATCTTACCATCTGAGAAAGAGCTCATCTTGTCTGTCTGAGTTTTCAGATGACTGATCTTGAAAAACAAAACAAATCTAGAGGTTACTGCAATCCCAGCGTCTTTTGCAATGTTTCTTTACTCTGTTTTGTCATCTTTATTTGGAAATTGTTTTGGAATAAGAGGATGAAAATATTAGCCTACGAAATCTTATTTCCTATTGCCAAAGAATATGAATATATGCTTGTATTTTCAAAGCATTTAAAGTAGCAGACTATTTTGTAGAAGATACTGCTTTTGGATTAGAACTATAACAGAATTTTTTTAAGTGTCAAAACTGATTATGCGTTTGGTTAATAATATAAAAGATTTATGAAAGAACAAATTATAAATTTGTACTTTCAGCTCTACTGTGTTGCAGAAAATTTGTTTTAATTTATAAGGAGTAATTATGTATTGAAACATCATGACATTGAAACCTTTGAAAATTAAAAACCTAGTTGTTACAAGGAGCGAAGCAGCTTAGATTTGGTTTGTAATTGAGTACTGGATTGCATGACAGATACAGCACTTAGTCTTTTCAAGACTGAAGCTTGCTACAAGGAGCTAATTGGAGGTATTTGTTTTCAACAAATTGGTATTTAGCAAAGTTCACTGAGAGACTGGATCTTTGCTTCAATCTTTATCTGTTTCTATACTGCACATTGTTTTATATAGCTATTAAACATAAATTCATGAACTGGTGGATCTTCATTGATTTATACAGCTGGTGGTATATTTTGCAGCTGCATGTACAGAGCATACCTCAGAGTAGCTTGTGACCTCTGGCCCCACTCACTTGATCATAGTGAATTAAAGTGCCTGTTAAATTTTCCAGAAGGAAAGGATTTTCGTGGTTAAGATACTCAAGAAATATCAGGTGAGAAATAGGAAGGGTAAAGATGAGCTTTCAGTGGGGCTTCTCACATCCCACATTGTTCTTCCTTCTGCTTCTCACTCACATATTCTTTGTCCTCTGGCCTGAATGATAGAATGTTTTACTCTAGGATCAGGAGTCGGGTGGGGTTTTTGTCTGTCAGTTTGTTTTTATGAGCTTTAAATAACAGAAGTTTTTCCAATTGATGACTAAGCTTCTGAAGGTGCTTTACAGAACAGTCCTGAAAACCTAAGTAAACAAGATTTCTTCCTCATCTGAGACCACTATGAATTTCTGGACCTTTGTGGTTACAGGATAATATGACTGTCTTGAAAGCTTGAGCAACAAGCTGCTCATGTATCTGTATCTGCCTGCCAAGGACCTGTTAGTTTTTACTATTCCCCTTTGGATCCACTCAGACATAACTCTTCTGGTACTAAGCAGAGATATACTTTTTTGACAGACCTTTATGCCTTGCACTCCACTGTGTAATATGTCTTATGTAAAAGGAAACTAAACTATGGTGTTTGCCTTCCTGCCTTCCACAGATGAGTTACCTTTCTTAATAAGCTTTCAGGAGAAATACAGTTAGATGCTGATCCTTGATACAAGGATGTATAGAAGCTAACAAATCATACATGAGATGCAGCTGGTGTTCATTTCATTCCTGAAATTAGTTTCTGTATGCTTACTTTTAATTGTTCACTTGAGAAATAAAAGGCCTGAGTCGTTGTCTTCAAAAGTGTTTGGGTTTGGCCATGAGTGTTCAGTGAAATTCCCTCTGCCAATAGACTGTCACCACCTTGTGATGGCTGTTTAATTTTGAGCAGACAGTGCAGGCCACTGCCCTGACTGTTCAAGGCATGAGGCAGTAAAGTTTAGTGTTGAGGGAACCTGTCCTTAGGCATTCCTGGACCATTTATCTCATTGCTAAAGCCCACGAGCATTTCACCCAGGAGTTCCCTTTTTCCCTTCATCACTTGGAAGCCAACATTGGTAGCTGTATCGCTGCTCACAGGACAAGACTGGGAGTCTATAAGTACTAGGTTGGCTTCCCCTCTGAGGGTAAGCAGTAAAGGCATTCAACCAGCCTTCTAAACCTGGCGGTACCACACTGCATCTTTCAAAATTTCCGGTATAAATATTACCAGTCCTACCATTTTTCCTTATTTTACTTTAGTCAGACAGTACATCTCAAGTGGTTTCATTTAGACTTGGTAATTATGGTTGGGAATATGCATGCTGGATGTGTGAAATAGATTGCTCTGCAGTGCCACATGCTACAAACATTCACAGATTTTACTAGAGGCATTAAGAATTAATTGTAAAAATGATGCCTCATTACCAACAGGCTCAGTCTTTTTTGAAAAGAGAATATGACTTCAGAGGAGAATGTGACACCACACTACATGTCCTACAGTTCCATATTATACAGCAGAAATGTCCAGTGTGCTTCCTTATTTTTTAACTCTTGTGCCTTCCTGGTAAGATACAGTAACCACTAACAGGACACAAATGTTTTACAATACACAAGAGACCTCTGAAAGAACTGTAAGTAATACTTATTCAGTTTTTTGTTTCTCCATATTAGTGGCTTTCTCAAGTAGTGGCAATACAATTAGATCAGCTGCTAAAACTTTCCTGACTAAAGAAACTTAACAATTCCTTTCTGTTCATGTGCAGAGCAGATTGCCAGGGTTTGTCTTAGGCATTTGTGCTTTGCTTTTCCTAAGACCAAGCTCACTGTACCTTCAGGGAGGAGTTTTGGGGTGTGTAGCTCAATGTGCATTTGAAGAACTTACTGAGGTGAGGGCTGGCTTTCATCTTCAGCAGTTGAAAGTCTTATTTATTTAGTCAAGTGATAGGTTTTCATTTTCTGGGCAGTAACAACCTCATTTGTCATTTATTTCTTTTGTGTTCTTTTTTCCTCTCCTGTTTTTGAAAATAAAATATTGTAAATGTGTCTGGAACTTCCCATATTGTTATGCAGACACTTCCCATTCATAGTGTTTCCTTTTTTACTATCCTCTGAGGGTATTCTTAGTCCTGACTACAAATCCAAGGAAATGCATCTCTGTGGTTGAAGGAAGTAGTCTATGGTAAATTACTCCAACGCAAAGTATAGTTTTTTATGATGGGATGTGTCTTCTTGTCCTCTCTAGAGGACATCAAGATAATGCAGCTCATTTAAAAAAGAATACTGTATTTTATTTTGAGTTATTTTTTGTTGTTCTGCTGTAACATAATGGGGGATGATCTGTTTCAATAAGTGGCGCAGGAACTTGCATGAGGTTGTATGGAAGGTCCAAATTCTCCTATTCCACAAGTCTTAGAGATGATTCTTCCAATCATATTATTAATTTGGTTGATACATTTACCACATAAGAGCTATTTTCACTCTAAGGCACTTTGACTATGCAGTGAATACAAAGGGTTACCCCTTCATTTAACTTGGACTCAAGGAAGCTCTTCAGCTTTAATTTTTCTTTTCAGCATGCACTTTGTGTGTTTACTAAAAGCCCATCTTGGTATTTAAACAACCAACTATTCTCTGAAAAATACACTGGACTGATAAAAGTTCTGTTTTGCATATGCACAGTGGCTCTGCCATCTTGGCCAAGCAAAATAATTAGATATTTAATGCAGAATGAGATGCTTAAATAGTCTCCTTTCTGTCCCCTGAGGACGTGATCTTGTAGGTGTGCTCACACATACAGAAGAAATAAAGCAGAGGAATCACACATCCTTTCATTCCAGTAACAGTATTGGTATCCTCTGCTGACAGAGCAGAAGACCCAAGTCTTGGCCTTTTTCCATCTGCTGAAGTAATGGTTTAAAAACAGTCCACAACTTCATTATCTAATTTTGAATTTCTGCATCTATTTCTGCAGCATGTGCAATGAAATGGCAGATTTCCATCTTATTTTCGATTCCCATCTTATTCTAAAATACTAGTGACTGTTTTATGGCCTGGAAGAGGTAACGCTCAGACCGAGGACCATTTCAAGGTGGCTGCTTGCCCACTCTTCTGCCAAAAATAGTGAAATCACTCCTCCCTCCTCCATTGCAGGGATGATGAAAGTCAGATTAACTTTTATAAAAATCCTAATCCGCGCTCTGAGGGTAGTGATACCTTTCCTTTCATCTCTGTATAGTGCTGCATGCTTAAGGCACTTAACATGAGATAATAAGGCAAGCTTCCACCTTCTTACTTATTTTGAATTTATTTTTTACTTTTTTAAGAAAGGGTGGGTGTGCAGGATATTTAAACCTTGTATTTTTCTCTGCAGAAAATATTTTCTTATTTTCCTAATTGGAAGATAATTTGACACTTCTAGCTTACTTTTATTATTAGATTTATTTCAGTACATTGACCTGAAATAGAAATCATTGGTCCTTTCTATCTTACTAAATGCCATACTAAAGGGTTGTATTAGTAATAAGTTTTTTTTCATCCCTTGACCAGGCAAGCAACTTATCCTCATGCTGTTTCTGAATTCCTTTATTTATATGTGTCTTTCTTCATATGTGTCTTTCTTCACATTTTTAATATATTTTTTAAATCATTTTTTATTTTATTTATGCCTTTCTCTATGTTATTCTTTATTTATTTGGTAATATAGAACGCTCCTGGAGCATTGATGCTTCCTTACACTTGTTTTCTAGATTTTGAAGCAAGCATGATTTGGTTGGAGCTTTATGCTTTAATTGAGTTCCTTCATATTTTGTTGGTTTTAAGAACTGGTAATGGGTAAATCCAGCTTTATTTCAGAGGAGAGATTGTTAAAAGTTGCAGTGGGGTTGGATCCCCTGGCAGTATGTACTTGCTCTTCAGTGCTTTGCTCACAGCCTTTCTACACTGATGCCTTTCTACTCTGGGCCATTTTTTCAATCAAACAAAACCAATGAATACAAAATTTTGCATTTTTAGATGTCATTAATTATTCTTGCTTGATGATGTGTTCCCAACCCCCATATAAGATTACTTTGTAGCCTCCAAGAAGAATCTCTCTATTACTGACCACCTTTTCAGGTTTATTTGGAGCTCTATTTTATGGCAAAGAGTGATCCCTAATGGATTCCATTATGAGGGACTAGAATGTGGCATTAAATAGTAATATCTCCAAAACTGGGGATCATGCATGGTTTTAGTAGTCGCTAATGCTTTAAAAGCTCAGTTTGGTTTTCATGTCTTTCGTACTGTTTGAGTTTCTTTTTCCCATCCTTTCAAATGCAGGAAATTGTGTCTTGTTTATTCAACTGTACACATTGGCCTAATGAAATAATGCCTTGCACTTTTTCTGGCAAAGGGTTTTTTGTGGATTCTTGGGTACATGTGTGAAAAGTGTTGTTTGACTTGACTTGTAAACAGAACTTTCCTGAATATACTCAATTTCACCAGAATCAAATATTCTTTAGAAAATAAGCAAAGCAGAAATGGTGAAGAGCAGTAGTTTTGAGCCACGTTACTACACTACAGATGACTGACTAGCTTCCCTGAGCAATGCATTTTGCCTGCATAATTGAGCACAGTTTTCCTTTCCTGTTACAGTTAAACTTTTTTTTTCCAAGTTTCCTAGAACACCCAGTAATAGCAATGCCAAGGCAGACCAAGGTTGTTAGCCTGCTACTTTAACACCAATAGTGGACAATAACAGGGGCTGACATGCAGATGCTGCTTTGGTATTGCTAGTATGTTGCCAAGGGTGGTGTCCCCTCATTTATTAGCCCTTGATGGCCTGTTCTTACATCAATTTACCCAATTACTTTTGAACCTGTGATAATATTTACTACCCTGACATTTAGTGCTAAGCTTTTCCAAACCTTAAAAGTGATGTATTGTGTAGTGTATGTTCTTGTACAAATGGCATTATTTCTTCTAATGGTGTGCCTGTTCCTTTGAATGTATTGGTCAGTCCAATTCTACTCACTTTTTTTGCCACTGATAATTTAAAAGCAATGTCTTTATGATACCCTTCATTAGTCACTGAGGCTGCAATGTCTTTATTTCATTTTAGATAGTGCAGCAGCTCATTCTGTATCTTGCGTTGTTTAGTCACCCTTCTCTTTTCCAGGTCTGTCCTATCTCTCTGATAAAAGGGGGAAATGCACATGGTGTTGAAGTGATACTAATTATTGAATGCAGCCTCAATAATTAATTTCTAATTTGTCTTCAGCTTTTCTAACATTTGATCTGATTTTTTTGACTGCTAATAAGCTCAGTGTTGATATCAGAAGAACAAAATTTTCAAGCTGTATCTGAACAATAACAGTAATAATTTGGAGCATGACACTGTACCCATTAAATTCAGAGGCCCACCTTTCTTGTATTGTTTTACTGCTCTGACATGGACTTTGTGACTCATGACCTGCAAGAGTGCTTAACCCCTTCCTCCTGCTTCATTATTCAGGGGACTAGTCCCTCCTGATGTCATTTTCCCTAATACTGAAAGCAGTACTATGAAAATGCTGGTGTTACTCCTATTTTAAAAAAGTGAAGAAAAAGTCAAGCTAATTAAATTATTGCAAGATGACAATATTTGGAAAGCTTTTGTTTCATTTTTACCTAAAGGCTAATGTTTTCTTAGAGATCCTATTTTGAACTGCTCTGTGGGCAATCTCTTTTTCTATCAAAGCAGAGCAGAGCACAGCGTGTTAATTAGGCCTATTATAAAAGAGGCTTGCCCTGGGTTGATTCTGAAACAGAAAATCAAGAGGCAGCAGAGCATGACGTATTTGGAACCGACACTATTGCCTGCAGCAGGGACTGCATTCATAGATCATATGTTTGCAAAGATGCAGTGAAGGGGGGCTGAAGAATGGCTCCAGTTTTAAAATATTTAGTAAAAGGCTGTGTGGCCCTGTTGGAAAGATAGAGTGCCTCACTCATGCTTGGCAGTATATGTGGCCACAAGACTGTGTCTTCTGAAGGTTTTAATTAAAAATACAAAATGAGTGTTTCATTTGTGTGGGGTTTTTTTTGAACAGTGGTGTTCATAGCAGCTGAGAGTCTTTAATATGATAATGAGATCCTGAAGTCTTTAATTTGATCATGGCTATGGGTTTTAGGTTTGTGAATAACATACTGAGACATAAAAAAAAATGTCCTCAGTAATTACTAAGCATGTTTTAGAAATGGTGTAAAATTGGCAGAACTTTAGGATCTTACTTTTAATTTATGTGGAGGTTAAAAAGAGTGAAATAAAAGAAAAATGTAGAGCCAGGTGAATGTGGTACTGTACTCATGATCTTAAAATTGGTTTTAAACTTTAGTATGTAGCAGGGTAGTAAGAATGTCTTCTTTTACTTTTTACTTAAGCCGATGATCCCGTATCTTTATAATTTAATTACTATGAAAGAAAAAATAGGTCACTTGGTATTTTCTTGGGGGTTTTGCAGGGGAGATTTGGATACCCTGTAGTAAATTTTGAGCATTTGTGCATGATACGAATAGAACAGTTTTATAATATAGTTACTCTACATAACTGTCGGTGGTTTTCTTTCACATTGCTTAAAACAGAAGCAGGATTGGATGGCAACTTCAGAATGAATATTTAACAAAACACAATCATTCCTCTTTCCAGGAATATAAAACATCGTACTGAAATAGATCCAAAACAAAACAAGAAATGAGATTTGGAGGCATCTCTTGGGTCACTGGAAACTTTACCCCATGCAAGAAGGAGGCCTCCCTTACATTTCCTGGGTTTACATATGGGTTCTCTCCAGAACACGTTTTTCTTTTCAGCTACTTCCTTTTAATTGATCATTCATGATCATCTCTCTCATATTTGCAGTGGCAGATCTCTTTGAGAAAAGAAATAAAAGGACTGTAGTTTTGGAAGAGTTTCCAGTGGTGCCTTCTGCTGTGGCTGCCAGCACAACCTTCTTTCCTTTAACAAAGGCAGAACATCAGTCACGTGTATTGATCAGAAGTAAAATGAGATTGTACGGAAGAAAAATAAGTCATACTTCTGTGGGCCTCTAAAATAACTGAAATTCACTAGGTCCTTAAATAAAGAGTGCAGAAAATGAGAAGTTACATACAGGAGAAAGATTGAGAGCATGTATAGACAGCTTTTCTCAGAGCACAAAAGCAAGGAGGGTCTGCATTTGGTAGTGTCATAGTTGTAAAACTGGTAAAGGTGTTGATTTTTACTTTTCCTCAAGTGGCTGTTTTGGGGTTTTTTTACATCAAGTTTGTAGGGTCCTTTGGGGTAGGAATTCCTAGTGTAGTCACAGTGAAAATCACAGTGGGGAAGGCCTTGACATTAGATGCAAGTAAATCAGAACTTTTCATCATTTTCTCACAAATTACTCTTCTGTATTTGTTTCTTTATTTTGCTGTAAAGTGTGAAGATTTTTTGATATAATGGACATACTATATTAATAGTTTGCTTCATTTTAGAATAAATGTGCATATTCTTTGCGATGTTTTAAATATCCTTGGCAATGGAAATAATCTTATTCATAGCCAGTTAAGTTGAACTGAGGATGTTAAATCAATTGCAAAAAAAATTTATTGCTGTTCAGTACTGTCTATTTAATGGGCCATTAGGCCTGGCTATTCTTTGTTTGAGTATTGTATAATATTAAAAGAAAGCAAAGGAATATTAGACTCAGTTGGGTCATTATCTTGCTACAGGTATATGTGAAATTTAAGGTGATACCTTGATCCTGTGAAGCTACCTGCCCTTATGTGCTTTTTCATTATATTAAGGTTGTAATTGCATATGGCTAGTCTTAGATATTTGTAAGAAATAGATCTGTATTAGTGATGAACAAATAGATTTGTGGAAAGCAATTCTGAAATGTTTTGAAATCATGCAAGATCTTTAAATGTTAATCCATTGCTTCCCAGGAATAAGTAGGCATAGATTAAAAGTTCTCAAAAATGCCTTAATATCCCATGATATTTAGGCACATGAAATACTGCAGTTTTCAAAAGACAGGATGCTCAGCAGTTTGTGGAACTCAAGACTTCTGGATACAACTTCAGTCATACTCCTTTTCCTTCCACCCAAATCAGACTGACTGTTATTAGCATATAAGGGAGATACAGTTTTATGAAATCTCTGTTTTTTTACCTATTTAGCCTTCATTCAGCATCTTTCTAAATTGCAAGTATTGTGGCAAGCGACTAGCTGAATTGTAGTGATTCCAGTAACATTTGATCTTTATTACCAAAAGGAATGGGAAAAGTAGGGTGAGACCTTATCCCCGGATAAGGTTTTCCAGATGTTTGCCATCCTTACCTGTCTTAGCAAATGGCAGTGACCTTGCTGAGATTTCTGCTTTCCGTAAGGGCAACAGAATAAATTTAGACCTGAGATACTTTTTGATGCCAGTTGTGAGCAAATATGTATGCTGCCTGTTGCCTCTGCTAATCATCAGGGGCAGTAAGACGTGGATGTGGTTTTTGGACATGTCCACTCATAGTTGCTTCATTAATGAAACAAAGGTGGTAATAAAGATGCCGCTGTCAACAGTCGTGTGTGGTACCCCTGGTATTCCAGCCTTTAAGAGCACTTCTGCCATCCTCTGGCCACCCCCTGCCATGGTGCTGTTGCCCTGCTGTTCCCTGTCACCCCCTGCCCTGCCCTGTCACCCTGGGCTGTCTCAGCTGCCTCTGGGCCCCGGTGAGGGGCCGTGGTGGTTGTCCTGCAGCTGCCTGCTCACGCTCCAGGTTCAGCTGCAGTGTTTAGCCTGTGCTCTGCGTCATGCTCTGCTGGTTGAACTAGCTAACTGCTGGTGTAGCCAAAAGGTGAGACCTTGATGTGTATTTACTCAGTGCAAGTGGAGAATCACATGGCACGCTGTGGGGGAAGCACCTTTGGTCAGGTGGTGCAGAAGCCAATTCCCACCTCTGGTTTTGGAGCCTTCTCTGAAACACCACTGTTGTCGCCAGGCAGACCTATCCTGACAGCCCTGGTTAAGGCAGACAAGGAAGCAGGATAAAACCTGAGTGCAGATCCCTGCCTTGAGTCTAGAAATGAAATAATTTAATCTTTACTTTTGATCTGAGTATGTGTCATACAGTAATCATTTGAAGAAGTGCTCAGGAAACCCAGCAGAAGTTCAGGTGGGCTCTCTGGGGCAGCAGTTCTGTTTGCGAGTCAACAAGGGGGAGCTTCTGAACTGGTCTGGTGCTGAATGGTGCTGGGAGCTGAACATTCCTCAGCACTTCACTGAGCCACAGAACCAGGGAGCACCAACAGCACAAAAATGGACAGATGTGACAGACCCCACAGCTGGTGGGAGCCTGACAGCCAGGACGGTCTGAGTGTACTCAGAGCGAGAGCCTGAGAGCCCCAAACTGAGCTCTTTGGAAAAGGTATCTGTCATTATCTAGTAACTGCTTTGTCTTTGGGATAACAGAGAATCCTGGATAATATACCCATCTGTCATTTTTGCAAAGCCAAGAATTTTAATCTCCCATTTTCATTTTCTTAGGAGTGCTGTGTATTTGCAGTTTGGTGTGCTTATGTGCAACCCCATATAAATCAAAGGTTGTTGGTGCCTTCTTACACAACCGAAGTACCCCTATAAAAAGATTCTGGCTTATTAAATATGTGCTCATGGTATTTAAATTATAGGTCTGGTGTAAGCAAAAGTATTTGTTTCTGTCTCGTGGTGTGTTGGATTTTTTTTCCTGCAAGAGAAGCTATCATATTTAATTCAGGTAAAGTGTTATGATACACCTTCATTGCTCAATTGAGTCAGACAAAAAAAGTTGGGTATGTTCCCAAGGGAGAGCATACTTTGAAGAATCCAGTGGTTTACTTTTAACACTTGTTCTTCACTGAAGTTTATATTTGCTTGAAATTGAAATTGTTGGTGTCCTAGTCGGCCAGATACCTTTATGTGAGGATAGTAGTTCAAAAGTTCCATTGCTTCTATTTGGTGGAAATAGGCTTTTTGAATGTGCAGTTTTGTATTTTATGTTTTAATTCATGTTTGTAGTATTTCAATTCAATTCCCTTAAAGGACTTTGTTACAGGATCAAATTCATTTTTTTTATTACAAACCTGTGTCATTTATATTTCTGAAATACTGTCCTCTAATTAATGCATAACGATATCTAAAGGAAAGACATATTTCCTAAATCCCAACTAAATATGCTGCAAACACTAAAAGCAGTAAGGATGGTGATGGAGTGTGAGTGGCACAGCCTGAACACTGAGGTTCTACTTGGGATGCTGCTGTTCTTGTTAAGCCTCTTTCAGTGCAGAAAATTGCTGTTAGGACATCTGTAGGTGCAGCTGGTCACGCCAGTGGGAGGTGGACAGGTTAGCAAAGGGTGGATCTGGGCCAGGGGTGTAATTTACAAGAGATTGTCTTGTTGTTCTAGCAGCTTAAACACAGTGTCTGAAAAATTACATAGAGCTCAGCAAACTGCTCAAGTCTTCCCCTCTTTCAGAAAGCAGAGCTGCAGGAAGCACACACTATAAATCAGCTTGGCATTCTTTCAGTTCAAAGCAAAGTAGACACAAGGAGTAGGTGAACTGCCAGATAAAGATAATAGACAGTAATTTGCCTATTTTGAGTCATTTACAGCAAGTTTTTCTGATATTTATCTAGATATTCAGTCTTGATGAACATTTTGAGGATTTAGATTGGGGATGGAAGGGAGTTCAGGCATTTTGGACAGAAAAATACACTTGCATGAGTCACAATTCTTAGTAGGTATAATAAAGGAGAAAAATAGCAGAAGACACATAATAGTACCAAAAATTGAGCTTCATGGAGTCTGGCATTAAGGTAGAAGAAATTAGTAGTTGTTCCCTAGAAGATTGTTTAAATTGAAGCCAAGTGAATGCATTTCATTTGTTTCATGTGGGAACTATTGCAAAGCAGTACAAGTGAGTTGGATCTGCTAAAACCAGAAATCTCTCCCATCTCTCTGGAAAACATTACCACTTTAAACTTAGATCAGTTCAGTTCCCTTCACAAAAGTAATTTTGAACTTAACTATCCATGTAGCAAAGGAGAGGGCAAGCCAGCATTGAAGGATTTGAAATTATATATTCTGGTCTCATGAAAATTTCATAGTTTAAATAAATAAATAAAAGCTTTCCAGAGTGAAATGCCGTGGTTATCTAAGAGGTCTTATCTCTCCCTCACTCACTGTCCTCATAATAAACAGCTATTGATTAAATTGAGGAGCCACTTGGTGTTCAGCACTATAGGTGGGAGGTGGTTTCTGGCCAGGGCAACACTATGGTATGATTTATTTTATGCTTGCCCTTTCTTTTATCCCCCTCCTTTTTTTTTTTTTTTTTTTAAATCCACACATCATCAGATCTATTTTTACACATTGTGGGGACTTTCTTGTGGGCAACCATTGTGTATATATATATACATAAGAATCAGCAGATAATTGAAACTGATTTCTTAATGCCAGTGTTTAAATTCAGTTTGCTTTAGATATATTGAGTATTGTGATTGGGGTTGTTTTTAGAGCCATGACACCAGGCCTGGCAGACTAATATTTCGTTTTGGTAAATTTTCTTCCTGTTCAACAGCACTTCACCCAGTTAAGAGTTTGTGCCATTGTAATAGATTCAAAAGACAAATAGCAAGCTATTGATCAAAGAACTCCTGGCAGAGATAAATCCAGCCTTAAACCTGCATAAACTGGCTTGTTGAATTTAGCTTGGCTATTTATACTGTCCCATCATGCTGTATTTAGAGCTAAGGGTTTGGTGACAGGATTTGAAAGTTTGTGATCTGCTTTAGCTTGGAGGATGAGATGTGCTAAATGAAACATTAAAGAGTTCTTCTGTGCTTTGTTCTGTCCTAATGTGAGTTGTCAGGGGCTTTTTGTTGTCTGGAGTTTTTTGCTGGAAAAAGAATAAATTTATTTTACCATAGACTCAGTCATTTGTGAATACTTTAAAGCAAATATTTTCTACAGTTATGTTAAAAATAGCATGTCCTAGGGACAGAGGAAGCAGCTGTGTTAAAGTATCTGCCTATTGCTACATTTTCAGGATTTCTATTAATGATACAAAGTCAGTTGAAATGACATCCATTACATATTTGTCCAAACAAGTGGACAAGAAAAATAAACAATGGGGTGCTAGAGAATCCATTAGAATTGTGTATCTCTGCCTGTCTTTCCTAATCGGAGGAGCTGATACCTGTACTCTACCCACAGTTACTTCTATAACACATATATATCACACTGAAAAGCACTAAGACAGTGAGGTTTGCCTGCCTAATATATGTTCTTACTCATCTTTACTGTTCTGTGGTTCATATGTATGCAGATAAAATTTGCGTGCTCTGAATGATGCATAATGGTTTTTAAAACGATACTTCCTTCATGAAAAGAAGTAAAACGAGTCTTCTACTGAGTAGATGACTTCATTCATTTAAGGACCATAAATATTCTTGCAATAATGCAGACAAATTTTCCTAAAGGAGAAGATGACTGTAAATAAAGTGGGTGATATGAAAGTCTTTATTAATGCTTATGCTGTTAGATTCAGCAAATGCTACTCTGCTCCGCCATAGGTTACAATTTTTCCGCCATAGATTTTTGTTTGCTATTACTGTCAGCATACAATTTCAGCCAGGACTGTAGATTAAGTACTAGAAATGAATATAGCATGTGGTAATCCTGTTCCATACCTTGTTAATGCTTTTGTCCTCCTGTCTTTTGTTAACCTTTCTTTTCCAGGTATCTTGTAAATTTCTTTCTATACAGGCCCATCACAACACAAATTAAAAATGGCTGTTATGAAATACTGTATTTTATCATTACATTTCATTAGTATTTTAATAATTACCAAAATCTAGCTTTTGTATTTAAAGCATCTGTACTAAGAGTGAAAGGGTCTCCAGTTTTGGTAATTTTTGTAAACTGTTTGCCTCTCTTAGTTTTGGATATGGCTCGACACGTTCCCCTGTACCGAGCTTTGCTGGAATTGCTCCGTGCTATTGCATCCTGCACATCGATGGTGCCGTTACTTCTTCCTCTGTCAGGAGAAAGCAGTGAAGAGGAGGAAGAGCAGTTGGAGTCACAGGCTTCTGTTGGGACCTTGTTGGCTAAAATGAAGACCTGTGTAGATACCTATACCAACCGACTGAGGTAAGCACTTTCATTAACCCTATCCTTCATTTAAACTGCATTGTGTGGTTGTGGTTTAGGAATGGTACTCTGCAAGTTAGTGCTCCCACTGAGATGCTCCTAACCACGCTGCCCCTTGCTAGCTCCCACCTTCCCCTCCCCTTGTGGTGGGCTGTAGGGAAGAATTGGAGGCACAAAAGGTAAAAATTACAGGTTGAGATAAGAGCAATTTACTGGAAGCAGCAATGAGATAAGAAAACAAACAGCAACAATATTATAAACAAAAGTGTACAAAAGAGAGATTGATTCACGTGCAGAAATGCTCAGCACAGAGCTCAACCCAGCTGCAGTTACACCACCCTGACCCCTCCCTCCAGCTTAGAGCGGGCATTATCCAGCTGCTCCCTCCAGTGTGGAACTGGCACCACCCAACTGCTCCCTCCACGATGCTTACTTGACCAGAAGGAACCCATTCTTCCCAAAGGAGAGTTCCTTTCCCCTGCCCCAGCAATGGTCCAAGGTGGTGTAGAATAACCTCTGGGTCCTGGCCATGGCCCCTCCTGGATACTGCAAAAATTAACCCTGTTCTGGCTGGAACAGGACATATGAATATAGAAGTGAAAGAAGATTGAGTTCTGTGTATTTCTCTGAATGGATGCTGCCATCCAGAGTGAGAATATACCATCTGTTTGATCTAGATGTGTATTTGTATGTATCTGTGTGGTTTACTGTGCTATTTACAAGGAATGGTTTTGGTATGACGGATAGAAGGTGGTAGATTTGCATACTCTTGTCATTTATTTGGTAATTATAAATGTTGCAATTCAAATTTTCATTTCTTTATTTTAATAATTTTCTGCTTCCAGTAATTAATTGGTTTCTTGATTCTGTTTACTTGCTTCCAATTTAAAGACAGCTTGTTAAGAAATAATAATCTGTCCTTCTCCACAAAATTTAGCATTGTCCCTAATATATGCTGAAACATCATGAAAAGAAGGTAAATACAATGTCAGGAAAAGGTGTGTAGAGAATGTTCTTTCTCCCACTATTAACTCGGAATATTTACTAACCACTACCCAAGAGACATTTTGAGTAGGAATCTCATTGTTGGGAACTCTTTCTAGTAACTCCTGATGAACTGGACTTTACCCATAAATTTCTCTAATCCTTCCTGACTGAGATTGCAAGTCTTGCTTATCAAGCACGTACAGTACCTTTTGTGGGATTTTTTTTTT
>VZRS01008986.1:1311056-1487640 GCA_013398055.1 Ifrita kowaldi | reverse complement strand
TTTTTTTTTTGCTAGCTTAGTGCAAAAGAAACAGAATTGGGAAGGACAAAAACCAGTTCTTTATGTTGGATGCCCACCTTAAAGAGTCAGCTTGTGCTTGCTGGCAATATTATGTATATCATGGTATATGTAATCTTCTTAAAATAGGAAAGATATTTGACTTCTGTGTAATCCATTTCCAGTATCTGTGTATGTAATTCTCCACCAGAACCGCTGGCTGTTTTTTCTTTGCTGATCTAGTCACCCATTACCCTCTGATTTAATGGCAACCTGTATCTTCTCATGTCACTTCCCCAGGCTGAAGTCGAAAAAGTTTCTCTGTGAGAATGGCGTATGACTACTGTTCATAAGCTCTTTCCAATTTTGTAAAGTAAATACAGTATGAGTAGTTCTTCAGTGCCAGCTTAGGATCTGTAAACAAAGAAGAATTCTAGAGTCACAGTTGGTATTATTTTAATAGTAGATGGATTTGATAAGAATTCTGTTGTTGGTTCTTCATACATTATCTGCACAATTTTCTTGTTTTACTTTGATATACCAGCACTAAAGGAAAGCTTGTCTTTTACTCGTTGGTTTAAGCATAATGCTGTTTGTCTTTAAAACAGTGTATAGACAAGGATGATAACAACAACAGTCTGGAATCACTGGGGTGGAAGGTTTGAATTCTCAGCCTTTTAGTTGAAGGTGTGCCGGAAATATAAGCAAGTGTTGGCATGAATTCTTAAATGGGACAATCTGCTGTTCCTTTTAGGTCAAATTGGCAGAACAAAAGCCCATAATTATAGGTTCTAGTTTCAAAGGCAAAACATCACATCCTCTGAGCAGCAGACTTGCATGTCTTACCAGATGTCATCTCCATGTTGGAGTGGGAGTGTCTATTTCGATCCAGAATTTAGGGGGAACAGTTTTGGTTTTGGACTCCGGTTAGCATTGAATTTACTTTCAAAGGCCATAGTATTCTGTTAGAAAGTTGGGAAATTTCTGGATAGTGGAGAAGACATTTAGTTATGAGATGATTTCTCATGACTCTTTTGACTGCTAGGGAGTCAAAAGTCATCAGTAATTGCAGAGCATGGTGTAGTGAGTTGCCACAAGGGCTGAGTTTGAAACATCAGCTTGCTGGGATGGCTGAGGCCTCTGCTGCAGAGAGCTGCTCATGTGTGGCAAAGCAGGAACCACCATCTGCTGGGTGAGCCTCATGGCAAATGGTTGATTCTGGCAAAATGAGATGGTGGCTTATTCGCACGATGGACTGTCTAGCAAGCTTACCTCTAAAATTCCTAACTATGCTTCATGGGGATGCTGGAATACAACCAGGTAGGTCTGAGACATTTTCTGCTATGATTTTTCATTGTCTTCACTGCTATTTTGGAGAACTTCTATGTGAAAGAGTGCATTTTGCAAACAAAAAATACTTTCTTTAGAACTGGGCCCCAAGAATCAAGGCCTAATTTGTTTTAATTTATTTTTCTTTAAAAGACAACTATCAGTTCCTTTTGCTGCATGCTGAAGCTCAAGTTTGGAGCTGATGGTTGTCTGCAGGGAGCAGTCCTGCAGCCTCTGGTTTGGAATGCTTCAGCTTAGTGTCTGTAAATAGTGCTTCAAGCCCCAAGGTGGGGCAGGTGGAGCCATCTGGGAGGAGGTTACCAGATTTCACCAGTGGTCATTTGCAAAGGCACAGTCCCTTGCTTGTTTTGCCTGATTTCAGGAGATTTGTTTAAGAATCTCTGAATTATTGGGAGGGACAAATGTGGAGACCATGAAGGCTGTGGTTGCAAACCCAGGCTAGTTTTATCCCAAGACAGTGAACCCCAGTCTAAGACTGAGCAGCACTGGGCTGTAAGCACTGTGGTGCACAGGGGCTGAATGGTTCATGGGCTTTACTCTGTGAATGCTTTGATAAGGGTATCATTCTGTATCATCACATTTACCTCCAAGTTTCAGGCACGGGTGAGTAAGTGTTAGTATTGACTTTGAAAATTAAAGTTGCCTTGGGAGTGTATAATTCATTATTCATTTAGCACAGCATAAAGAGAAGGCTGTCATCTTCTAGCACAAGCTAAATTAATGGTTTAAATTATTAGCATGTACTGCTGTCTCTTCTAGCAAATATATTAGTGACTGTCATCCCTTTAAATATGAGTTGACATTTTCTCTGCTTTTTATTCAGTGGCTGAAAAACTGTATGGGAAAGTTTCTGTGTCTAAATTAAATATTTGGCTCCTCCTCCACTCTGAAAATCGTAACATTTAGATAAAGGTTTTTCCTGCACTAAAGCTCAGGAGCTTGATAAAACTGTTAGCTATCTGCATACACAGATTTCTGTGCAGGCTGATAGAGTGCAAGGAAGGAGCTGAAACATCTTACTGGCTTTATGACTTCACTTTTGGTATTTCATCTCCTTCATATGGTGTTGAGAGAGCCATGTAGTTCCCAGCAACTCCTTCTCTCAGGCTGGGGCCCTACTGGTGCCTCTGGGTCCCTTGTGTACGATACACAGCTTGGAGAGACAATGAGTCCAGGCAGCACTGCAGCAGTGCAGATGACACCAAGAAGGGATAATGATATTTTCTCAGCTAACAGTGTGCTTTGCCCACACTATTCGTGCTCACAAGTGGCAGAGTAGTCATCGGGTTGCTTTTCTCATGTGCACACAAGGCAATGCCATGTGTTTCAGGTCACACTGAGAAATAGTTCATGGACAAAAAAAAAATCATCTTCAGTAAAGCTGTAATTTTGACCTTGGAGGACTCCAAGATTGAATCTGATCAAGGAGTTACTTTGTAGGGTCCATACAGCAGCCACAAGGCTGCAGCAGGCTCATGGAGGCCTGCTGACCTTTCTGAGTGACTGGGACCCTCCCAGTGACTCTGAGCTTTGTTTACTTATTGTGTTCTAAGATCCCCCAGTGCACTGGTGATATGTGTAACCCTTTGAACTTTTTCATGGGCTTTGAATTACATTTTTGTCTCAGCCCTTTTATAACCATACAGTTTAGGGAACAAAATAGACTTTTAGGTTTTCCAGACCAGGATGTTTTGTTACATGAGGGAGATGGGTACACAGACCAGATTCGCACCTCCATCTTCAGTTCCAGAGCTGTTTTGTGTGAGATTTTAATCTTACAGTGCACTTGTTCTTTTCAAGTTGCATTATTTAATAGCCATGATAAATATGTTTTAAGGATATGTTTTTAGAAAGGGCTGCTGTGGTCTACTAATGTAAAAGAAATATAAAATGAAGTCTAATAGTTCATGTCTGCAATGATGTTCAGTTCTATCTCAGATGGTAAAACTCTGTAAGCTTTAAAAATTATCATCGGTGTGAGAGTACATATGGCTGGGGAGCCTTTGACAGCTTTTCCCATCTAGAGTCTAGGGAATTACTTGGTTTTCCGTATGTTGATTGTAAATAAAATGAGAAACTATAAAGTACTGGTACATTTCTCCAAACATTTGTGAATAATGCTAAAGGATAGAATAAAATAATGAGGCAGATGCTTGCAAGAGAGCTGGAGAGGGACTTTTTACAAGGGCATGCAGTGACAGAACAAGGGGGAATGGCTTCAAATGAAAGAGTAGGTTTAGATTAGATATTATGAAAAAATTCTTTACTGTGAGGGTGGTGAGGCACTGGCACAGGTTGCCCAGAGAAGCTGTGGATGCCCCATCCCTGTCAGTGTTCAAGGCCAGGTTTTTTGGGGCTCTGAGCAACCTGGTCCAGTGGAAGGTGTCCTTGCCCATAGCAAAGGGTTGGAATGAGATGATCTTTAAGGTCCCTTCCAACACAAACCATTCTGTGATTCTGTGATTCTGTGATCTCACAAACCGTGCAGGATTGATCACACTAAGTTGATAATTCTTTGGAATCAAATAAAGGTAGGAAGACAAAAGCAGGGAAGAAAAAAAAGGATGTCATCATTCATAGGAGTCTTGCGTGCTATGGCAGTATCCATTAGTTTGTTCCCCAAAAGTGGGGAAAAAGGTTACCTTTAGCCTAAGTAACCATTAGAATATACAAGCAAGACTTGTGTGAGGAAGATAAATGTTTATAAGGCAGTACGTCTAATTTCGGGAATTTGTGTACCAGCTATCTTATCCTCCCTAAGAAACTGACTGAAGTCCATGATTAGGCAAAATCAAGGTCAAAAACGAGACTTGAGTGGGGTAGAGGTGTGGCTGAGTTAGATTTATTCCTGCATTTCGCTTCCTAAACTGCTCTTCCACAGGTATGGCCTGACTCAGAAGTTAGGCAGATTGATAATGTAGACCCTCACACCAGCCCCAGATAGCTACATTTGTCAGGGTAGAGCTGTTCTGCAAACATGTGATTTCAGAAGTCTTTACTGAGGAGAGGCGGGGCAGGGCTTTTCTGTTGTGCTCATGATTGCAGTGGACAGAATCTCCTTTCCTTTGTGGCACAGGAGGTGTTTGGAGAATACATTCTCCTTTGACAGGTCAAAAGTGCAGAAGTGTAACTGTTGTGGACTGCAGGGAGAACAAGAGGAAATTATATTACTGGTACTGAAAGTTTGCATTTGAGTAGATGTATCCTTTCCCTGCTGCTTCAACTAGATATATATTCCTTGTCTGCTGAGGTAGTTGCTGCCAGTAACTCTGTAGGAGTTTTTAAGCATGTGGTGAAGCATTTTGCTTAATGAGGTCAACACCTTGATTTTTTTGATTCTAAGACCAAGTAGAAGGAAGAAAACCGAACGAGTAGTCTAAATTGTAAAAGCAAATGGAAGATAAAAGAGCCATAAGAACACTGTTTTGAAAATGAATTTGTACCTTCACCAAGCACATTTTTATTGCTTTTCGCACATCTTTCTCTCGCATAATGCCTACTGGCATTTTACTTCAGCCAGAATTTCTCCAAGGCTTTTGTAGCAAATAGCTTAAGGCTTCTGCATCATTAGCAGGCAGATCTAAATCTTGTACCTTTCTAGGGACTGGTAGCTGCTGGCACATGTATGATGTTAAAACCAGTTATCACTGAGGTTTAGTAGGTTTAAATACATATTTCTGAAGGTGCTTAGTAGGTTATTCAAAAAATATTGGCATAGCTTTCCACAAGGAAAAATGCAATAATAAGGATTGGAAAGTATGAACGAGAGATGCAGCTGCTGCTTTTTTGCCATACAATGTTCCTCAATTGCGACCTGGGGTTGGTTCTGATGCCTCTGATTCCTCCTAACTTTGAGGATCTGAAAGCTCAGAATAGCTTGAAGTCTGCAATGGGCTAACATCCTTTTGGATTAAATCTGGAGCAGGGAAAATGGACCGTGCTACAGTAATGTATTTTGTTATTAATGCTCTCTAGGGATATTCTCATTTGATTAGGTACAGTTCAGAGACCATATTCAGTAATCACCTCTGCTGAATAGTTTAGAGAGTCATTCATTATGCACGATTTCAGTCTAGATTGAAACACAGAAAGGTTATAGTTGGTAAAATATGTTTGCTGTATCAAAACATTAAATTGCTGTTTTTACTCGTGTAGATAGTTTCTTGGTTTGCTTCTAGGTAGACTAGTGAGAAAGAGAAAGCTACTTCATCTTGGCTGTTGAACTTGTTTAGGTCTCAAAAGAAACAAGTGCTGTTGGAACAAAAATGTGTAGAAATTGTTGTAAAATAATTTGGGTGCTGTTAGCATTAAAATCTCCTAAGCTTTGCAGGATGACAGTGTAAATTTATGCTAGCTCTTGAAACACAGAAGCTTTTAAATACACATATGTAGGTTACATTAGTATCAAATCCCCTTGTCCTCATTTCAGCAGTTGACTATCTATGCTAGTAAGGACTGGATTGTCACAATCTAAAGATTTAAATATATCTTATGTTACTAGCCAACTAGCTTCTGTCAAACAGCAGTGTTAGGATGCACTTTATTTTCAAAAAATGTCATTAGAAAAATTTGAGGTGTTTAAATTGACATTTTGATTTGCAATACTTTGATTATAAACATCCAGTGTAACCTAGATGCTTTTTATATTTTAAGACTTTTAAAATTATGTTACATTAAACTGTTTATTGAAATAAAAGGTCTACATTTGTATAGCCCAGAAAAGAACTGCAGAGAGAGGCAAACTTCATGTTTGACCCACGATCTTGTGGTGCCTGGGTTGATGTTCATCTATTTGCTTTGAATTTTTACTGGAGGTTTCCTAGGGTTTTACCATTAGTGTATCTTCAGTAATTGCTAGTGTATTGTATAGCAGGAAGGAGCACTTTATCACCTGTTTAGGACTTAGTTTTGCACAAGGGTCTGCAAGGATGAAATGCATATTCATTACATGATCTCAGCTTGATTTTGCAAGGTTTTCTAATATTGTGTGAAGATGTGCAGCCATCAGGTCAGCCTGCAGGGTAACAATCAGGAGGCCTGAAAGGTTGAGGCAGAAACTGCTCTACTGGAATCACTGGCTTTGTGTTCATACTTTCACTCCTCATATCAGCTGTGCATCTGTCTGTCAAACCAAGGCAGCATGTCCAGTGTTGGAGCTGCTGATTGCTGCATTCAGTGATGAACCTGAAGGTACAGAGAGACAGAGATACCATTTCAGAAGGCTTGGTTTAGTCTTGATCCTCTGTCTTTGGTATTTTGCCCTGTTGACAAATGCACTGGATAATGTATGTCTGGTTGAAAAATATTCCCTCATGTTAGATCCTATTTCTTTGCCCCACACAGATCTAAAAAAGACAAAGCTAAAGCAGGAGTAAAACCAGATACTTCTGACCAAGAACCAGAGGGACTGACCCTCCTGGTGCCAGACATCCAAAAGACTGCAGAGATCGTTTATGCTGCCACCACCAGTCTGCGCCAAGCAAACCAAGGTAAAACAGAAGCAATTCCATATGTACTGTGTGCTGTTTACCTGTCATACAGTCATTCACAGATAACTTATAAATTAGTTTAAAAGCAAGACGGGTCCCTCCTGTTCCCAGCCACTGACTGCATTCTCAAAGGTGGTTGGAACCTTGCAGTAGTTTTTAATGTTTTGATCAGGAAACAGAATAATTCAAGTAAGTTAGAATACACCTCACAGCTTCCAGCACAATTATGTAGCACTTTTTTTATTATTTCTTGGCAGAAAACGACGTACAGGACCTTTAGTAGTAATACACTTTCTATTAAAACTAAAGCTTATTAATTGGATTAATTATTAAGTAGATGAATGCAGAACAAAAATCTGAAACATGGGTTGAACTTGCAGATGTTCAAAAGACCATCTGGTTGTCTAGTAAAGAAAACTAAAGATTAAGTAGCTGAATCAAGGGAGTGCATTTTATAAAGGTGTGTATAATCAGCTCCTGATTTTGGAGAGTCCAGGAATGCACGTGGGAATAGCCATCCACACAAGCATATGTCATACTTCCTGTTTTAAATTAAAAAAAGATAAAGTAAAAGAAACAATAAAAGAATATTCAAAGCAACAGCAGTCATGAACTATTTCTGAGCTGAGATTATGATCTTTATTTACTCCAAGCTGTTCAGATAATGAAATATACACTAGTGAGAAAAAGAGATTTGTATATCCTGAGTGATGCCCAGTTTTGAGATGTCTCTGCAAAAGAATGTGACCATAAAATGTCAACACTTGCTGTACTTTCTTGGAAATACACAGTTAACTACAAATAGTCATCACATTTTATACAACAGAAAAGAAGATGGCTGAATACTCCAAAAAGGCTGCTGTGAAGCCCAAGCCTTTGTCTGTTTTACGGTCCCTTGAAGAGAAGTATGTGGCTGTCATGAAAAAACTCCAGTTTGGTAGGTTGAGAAGTGTGAATGTTTGTGTTTTAGAAAACAGACACTGAAGAAATGTGTGTTCTATTGAACAGAATCTCTTACTTTAAAAGTTAACAATTGTTTTGTGTATGTGACCACTGATAATTTGCACATAAGGAAAATTATACATCTGTGTTTTCAGGTTACCAACTCATGTGTTCTTTGAACTAATAAGAAATGTTTTAAGCATGCACTAGAGTAATTCAGGGGACCAGATGAATTCAATGAAGTGATGGTGTTTATGTTTTCATTACAGTAATGATTTTTTGTGAGTCTTTCAGTTCTCAAATTACATTGAAATGTTTGGGTTTTTTTAAAGCTCATATATGTTAATGTAGCTTTTATTTTTTAAATAGAAAAGAATTCAAATCAAAATGCATTTTTTAAATGAAAATGCAATTAATTTGATTGTGTCCTTTCATGAAGTGCAGTGTATTGCATTTGGAAAATGTGATGGGAATCAGTCCTTACTTTGGCCATAAAAGGAATGTGTTACAAAAAAAAATTCGTAAAGAACTAATAGTATCTTATCCAAGAAAGAGCTATAAAATTATTGCTTAAACATGTTCACTGAGTACTTTTTTAGTTGCAGTGACAGCATTTGCAGTCACATTTCTTTGCTGTTGTATTTGTAAGAGATTTTCCTCACAAATGTTTGTGGAGTGTATGCCAAGAGTAGGAGTTAGAAAGGTTTGTAGGAAGTGGGAGCTTTTCCCTCTGGCAGCTGTGCTGCAGATTTTGTGTAGCAAGTAATTAAAGAAAACCAGCTCCACTGGAGTTTTTCATGGTTCTTCAATAACATGGCAACCAGTACACGAGTAAATACTGCTCCCACTTGGCTTCACACGGGTTCCACTATTAGCATTATTATGTATTCATAAGTATCCGCGTCTTCCTGGTCTGGAATAGCTGGTAGATTTCCAAGTTGGAAGTGGTGTATATTTGACAAGTTGCATGTGAAAGCTTGTAAATTAGCTGCAGGGATTATTTCAGCCCAGCATGGTTAATGCTTTGGTTTCTGTGATCACTGTCAAGTCACAAAATACATTTTGCATTAGTGCGATGCAAATTAAACTTTCCTGATTTTACTGCTCATAACCTTTATCCAAGACTAATCCATTATAAACTTCACTCCTTGCCTGGCACGTTAAAATTTTTTTCTCTTCTAGATACCTTTGAAATGGTTTCCGAAGATGATGACGGCAAATTGGTTTTTAAAGTAAATTACCACTACATGTCTCAGGTGAAAAACGCGAGTGACGCCAACAGCGCTGCCAGGGCCCGACGCCTGGCTCAGGAAGCCGTGACTCTGTCAACCTCACTGCCCCTCTCGTCCTCGTCCAGCGTGTTCGTGCGCTGTGATGAGGAGCGCCTCGACATCATGAAGGTAAAGAAGCAAAGCTGGTTTAGTTCTCTCTTCAGCTTGGCATAGAAGTGTTTAGGAAGGTGCCTGAAGTCCTAGGAAAAAACAGAAATATTTCATGTCTACTTTAACTGCTGTCCAGGCATTAATGTAAGTGGTAGTATTTGAGTCTGAGTCTGATTTCTCAGTAATTTGGCAGGGGCAGGGAGAATCCATCTGCCCCAGGGGTGCTCTGTTGGCCAAGGAATCTTCACAGAACAAGGTTCATTCTTCTTCAGCTATTCCAAAGGGAAAAGTTTAGTTCAGTGGACTCCATTATAGTCCAAACATATCTTTGCATGTGACCACTGAAGTTGTAGGCAGTAGGTGTGGAGAAGTACACTGAGTGCCTCTGGACCTGGATTTTGAAAAAAACAATCTATTAATAGCATTCAATAGGAAAAACTTACAGCTCCTTCTGTCTTGCTTTCCATTTGTAATTTGAATGTTCACAGAGGGCTTTGCTTACCCACAGTATCAGAATGGACAGACTGACATCCTGCATATGATTATGATGTCTAATAATAATTCCTGCTGCCTAGCATGTGGAAATAAAATGCTTCATACAACTTACAGAATTTCAACTGTGTGATAGATATAAGGGTGGGGATTTTAAATGTTCTTCTTTTTCTTTGTCTCTTTGTCACACTGGTAGGTTCTCATTACTGGTCCTGCAGACACCCCCTACGCAAATGGTTGCTTTGAGTTTGATGTGTATTTCCCACAAGACTATCCTAATTCCCCTCCACTTGTGAATCTGGAAACAACTGGAGGCCACAGTGTGAGATTTAATCCAAACCTCTACAATGATGGCAAGGTAGGTCAGCTGGGATCTTGTGTTAGATGTAACAAGGAAGTGAAACAGATGGAAGTTTTTTCCTCTTCTGGTTGGATTATGGATCAGCCACTCCCAATGTACAGGAGGAAGCTCTTTGGTTAATACTGGTCTTCAGACTGAAATGAAGAGGGATTTGCCAGTTTCAAGTGGGAATTACCCCCTTTCTAAATAGTGGAGATTTTTGGAGATCCAGCCTTTATGAGCTGGATTGGACCAAAAAAGCAAGTACTTTTGACTGAGAAAAGTGTTCTTTTCCATCATTTTTTGCTTAATGAGCCAGTCAGAAGTCTGTTTTGGCTAGCTGAAATACCCTTTCCATGGACAAAGTATGCTTCATATCAGCTGCACCTGGAGGTTTGCAGAGTGCCTTGTCTCTTTTTTTCCATTCCCTTTCTATTAATGTGGATGCAGAATATAATTCCTAGTGGAGACTTTATCTCTATTTTTCTTTGTCTAGTTTTAAGTCTTGGAAAATACTTGCCTCTAAGTTTCTTCTGTTTATTTTGTCTCTTTGTTTTTCCCTGTCTTGGATTGTTCCATTTCACAATAAGATTCAAGAACATCAGAAACTTCCCTAAGTTCAGATCAGTCACAAAAGTTAAGGAATAATTCCAATTTCTTGACAGTCTGTGTGACAGAAACCGCCTTTTACAGGCTTAAGCAGAATGACTGTCTTTAAAACGCACAACTACAAGCTTTATAACAATATTTAAAGCAGAAAGTAGAGAATCAGACAGTATTCATGATTCTTTTTTTTGGAGCCACTAGAATCCATAGGTTTCCTGTGAGGAAAAGTAATCTGCCTTGTCTTGTTTGTTTATTAACGTGCTGTTCTTGCTTATCCACATTATTTTTATCTGTTTTCCTTTCAAAGTAGTTTCGTGGTCTTAAGCTGTGCCAGGGGAGTTTTAGGTTGGACATTTGGAGGAATTTTTCCACAGAAATGATGATTAGGCATGGGAATGGGCTGCTCAGGGAGGTGGTGGAGTCACTGACCAGCCCTGGAGCTGTTTAAAGGAAAGGCTGGACCTGGCACTCAGTGCCATGGTCTGGTTGACATGGTGGTGTTCAGTCACAGGTTGGACTCGATCTCTGAGGTCTTTTCCAACCTCATTGATTCTGTGATAGGAAACAACTTTGTGTTTTAGAATGTTGCTGTAAAAAAGTTTGTCAAAAAAATGAATGTAATGTCAACATTCTGTTCTGTCCAAGCAGAACAATTTTGTTGTAATATTTGTCTGTGGTATTAATAATGTCACCTTTTCAGGTGTGCTTAAGCATACTTAACACATGGCATGGGAGGCCAGAAGAGAAATGGAATCCCCAAACATCAAGTTTTTTGCAGGTGAGCAATTTCTTCTTTCTCTTCAAATGTCATTTAGGAGTAGTAAGTTGTCACTTGCTCCTAAGGATTCCTTTTCTAGTTCATTTAAACCAGAATTACCTTCTTCAAGTAACCATAAATAAGACGAAAGTCCAGAAAATATCCTTGGGACTCTAGAAAAGGAGCACTGCTGAGGAGACAGGTTCTTCACAGTGCTCTTTCCAATGAGTATTTCTGTTGGTCTGGTCTTGAAGAGCAGCTGTTCATGTGTGCAGCTCATTCCTGCACCAGCTCTGCTCAGATGATTTCAAATAGTTTATTTTATTCTTAAAAAGAAAAAAAAAAAAAAAAAGACTGGGAGATGACATCATCTCACAGAATTATCACAAGCTTTTTATGGTGAAGACAAAAGAGGCTCCACATTGTGAGAGATGAGGAAGTGAAGTACACTAGTGCAGACTGTAGCCTTCCTCCTCCTAAGCCTCCAGGTGAGCTGAATAGAGGAATAAAGATGAAGGGAAGGGAAGTGTAGGTATGCTGTGTTCAATAACAATTAGTGTTACATTAGAGCAGAATTTATTAGGGCATACAGTCCTTATAATTTTCAGCTTTATTTCGCAGACATGCACTGACTCATAAGCAAAGACATTGAGTAAAAGTAAAGCCTGCAATGGCTTCTTTCCTATGGCAGTTACTGAATTTATTCCGAGTTTGGAGTAATTATTATGTAGCACAAGGTGCAATTTCTGTTCCAAATCCTAGAAGACTGCACTGCTTCAGCATAATAGAATTACTGCCTTCAGCAGAACAGATTTCAGCTTGTTCAGGATTTGGCCTTGGAGAGCAGATTTATCAGTCTCCTAGAAGTTCAAGAATGGTCTGTTCCAGTGTGTGGAAGTCAGGCAAGAGAGGCAGAGGGCCAGCATAGGTAAACAAGAACTCTTGCCTAAGCTCAGCTGCAAAAAGAAGCAAGAGAAGGTGGAAAGAGGAGATGGGCTATTTGTGTGAAATAAAAGGACATTGACCAAACATTCAGGAGAGAAATTAGGGAAGCTAAAGCTCAGGTGGCACTGAAGATATTGAGGGTTATAAAGACAAACATGAAGAGCTTTTCATAACTATGCTGGCAGCAAGAGAGCACGTTTTCCTTAGGCTTTCCAGCTGCTCGGTGGGGCAGGAAACCTATTGACAAGGGCATGGAAAAGGCAGAGGTTATCTCTGCCTCACTCTTAGGGGTAAGATTTGCCTTCCCATGTCCCTGAGCCCTCACTAGGGAGGTCTGTGAGAATGAGGAATCACCCACAGTAGAGGAAACAGTATTGAAGCTTCTTGGACCCACGTGTTGATGGAACCAGACCCTATGAATCCAGGGGAGCTGAGGGAGCCAGCTGATATCACTGCAAAGCCATTAGCTCTCATCTTTGAAAGGCAGAACAATCAAGGGAGCTTCCTGGCAAATCTCACACTCAGCTTCAAGATCAGCAAGAGAGAGGATCACGTTGGGATAGGTATCCAAGACTTCCGTACTGAATGCAAGACTCCCAGGATCCAACTTCTTAATCAAGAGATGAACTGCAGTTTTGGACTTCAACTGTAAAGTCAGTGTAGAAAGTTGCAAGTATTTAGGAAGTCTTATTTTCACTTTTTCTTACATTAAAATGTTAGATTTGATTGTTAGAAATCACATGCAGTATAGAAGTTTATCATTTAAAACTTTTTTTTTTAGTGTTTCATTTTAAGAATAGTAAGAAAACTATTGGAAAAAGTCCCGTCCCCATCATATTGGGAAAAAAACACTTTACAACTATTAAATGGAAAACAGCTGTAGGACTAAATAAATTGCTTGGAAAGAATTAAGCACTACATGTTTTTTCTGGCTCAGAAATTGAACTATTGTGAGACCACCCAAAATACTTCAGAAATTAATTTTTATTACCCAGCAAAACTGGAAGATTGGTTTCAAGTTTCTCATTCGTTACAATTGTACTTCAAAGTATCAACTGCTTATTCAGGCCCAGAAAGTACAATGCTGCAGTGTCAAATTTCTCTACCATAGCTACTTAAAAAAAAGATAGATATCTAAAATAAAAAAAATTTTAAAAAGCAAATATTCTTCCAGACACATATAAAAGCCACAGAGATCACCAAAACACCTTTCACACCCAAAACCTTGGCCCTGAAGTCACTCTACTGTGACTTAGCACATCTGCATTAATATTCTGCCTTTTTTGGTATCTAAGTGTCCATTTGCTTCATGGAACCTCATTTGTGAGGCACATTCCCTATATTTTAATGCATTTACCTACATTTTAAGGTTTAACACTAAATAGCCATGGCTGCTTCTAGTTGAGTACAGGAGGCTGTGATGGTGCACACAGTACCAGCAGCTGCCTGAGAAACAGAAAAACTTGTGTAATTTTCCTTCTCAGCCCTACAAGGGATGCTGGTTCACATCTCCCACTGCACAGCTCCGTGTCCAATCCATCAGGATAAAGACTTGGCTGCCCTAGACTGCCCATCTGTGCTGTAGTGAAAGCACAGCCACTACATGAGGACAAAGTGCCACGGCACTTAAAGGAGTGAGGGTGTGTTCCTGTGAGTGCTGCTAGGACTGAGGGTAGCCTTCGGCTGCTCTTGGACTGCTGCTCTGATACAAGTTACTGCTCTGGCCTTGTGTCTGTCTGGACACATCATGGAGAATATGGGAAGCTGAAACACTCCTGTGCTGGCTTTGCTGCAGGAGAAGCTCCAGGAGAATGCCACTCTGGAGCACAGAGCACAGCTGTGGTTGTCAGGGCACTGCCTGTGAAAGAGTCAGAGTTTGAGTTGCTGCTGACGTGACATCTATCTGATGTAAGCTGTACATTCTGCATCCACCAAGAAAAAGGAGGTGTCTTCCATATCCAAATTCACAAACTAGGCTGCTAAATTAGGGAATGTTTTAAAGTTCTCCTCTATACTGGGAGAAGAGTCAGTTCCAGAAACAGCTGCCCTGACATGTGGGTATCTTGCACCTAAGTATGCCCAGTGCTGGAAATGCCATTCCTATGTCTGCAAAGTATCATCAGCTTTCCACTAATTGAGGAAATATAAGTGTTCAAAACACCTTTGTTGAATTCTTTACAGTTCTGGAAGTCACAGAACTGTAATCCCTAAAATTTTTGCTGGTGCATTTGGTCCTAAGTACATATGAAAAACTTCTTACATAAAGAAGAAACCCTCTACTTAGTTAAAAAAAAAAACAAGTTGACAGGGACAAACATTTTAATACTGCAAAAACTAGCAACCCATCAAATCATGAATATGCAGGACATCTACATTTGGATACCTAAGAGCCCTATGTATCTATTTAATTCTTTGGGTTTTATTAGGAGTAGCTGAGTATATAGTTAAACGCCTTGAATTTATGTAAGCATCTATTCCCACATGTGCTGGATAGTAAAATTGAAAGGAGGAAAATTGTTATTTCCTAATTACTGAATAGTTGGTGCTTCCTTTTGATATAGTTGAGAAAACATTTTTTCCCTTATCTTAAGAGAAATACTGAGATTTTGTTTTATTGGCATATGACACTGTATTGTTTGCAAAATCTGAAACTAAAGGGCTAAGAACATTCATTTGAAAGAAAAAATGAGAGACAATGTAGATCAGGATTAATTTCAGTGGTTCACCTGGCATTTCACGTCCTTTGTTTGTTTTCCATCTAGTTCAGAATTAGAAGAATTAGTAAGCTCTGTCACAGGGAAAAAATCAAAATTGTTGACCGAGAACTTGACAAATACACTTTCTTTCACAGAAGGGTGCAATCAGACATCTCTTCCTTTAAATATTTTACTTACATCCGTATGTTTGTTTTGTAGGGTTTTAATTTACGTTTGTCATTTTCTCAGTGTTTGAGCTAAATACACAGCCTCAGGACTCGGTGGTTTTTATGTGTAGTGACAGTTTAGGTTGGAAAGCGTGGACGTTCCCTGCTCGCACGTAGCCTGTGTCACAAATGAGAGTACTTTGCCATGGAAGGGGTTTTGCTTGTGAGGTGAGCAGAGCTGTGTATATTTGTAAGAATACTTTGGTAGCACAATTTTAATACTTGGTTTCTTCTCTTAACAGGTGTTAGTGTCTGTCCAGTCCCTAATACTGGTGGCAGAACCCTACTTCAATGAACCAGGTTACGAACGATCCCGAGGTACTCCGAGTGGTACCCAGAGCTCCAGAGAATATGATGGAAATATCCGACAGGCAACGGTCAAGTGGGCAATGCTTGAACAAATGCGAAATCCATCACCATGTTTTAAGGAGGTAGGTTTTGTGAAAGGCTGTATTTCTCTTTTTGAGCATTAAGAATAATGCAAATATTTGGTAAGATCATGCATGAGATGTCTGTTTTAACCTGGGGCAACTGACTCAAGAGACTGCAGTGAATAAGGACGCATCAAACTTCACAGATTCTTTTCTGGGAAACAGGAATGCATGCAAAGTGGGACTGACCTGAATGGGATCTTGGTGCACAGCTGGATAAAACATGGTTCAATCAGCTCAGCTCACTCTTACTACTGAGCAGTACCTTCTGCATTGTGTGTAACACCTGTGGGTCAGCCCTACAAAGGGGCACTCTGTGCTCCATACCCTGCATAAATAACAGGCAGTATTTTTCCAAGGATCATGAATCTGAAGCAAATAATAAGAAACACTTTGGATACACCAAGATAATGCAAATTGGAAAAATACCTTAAAAGAAATTCCACAAAGCATCTGCACTAGAAGCCTGTGCCTTTGAAAACAACTGTCTGGATGCTGCTAAAGCGATGCTAACCTTCATGCATTCATGCTGTCTTAAAAAAAATTATTGTAATAAATCAAATTGCTTAATTTGTTTACATTCCTGGAAATAGAGTAAAACTCACCTGTAGCATCATAGGAGGATTTAGTTATTAGGGACTTCTCTCAGTGTCTGTAGTCCAATTCCTTTCCCAAAGCAGATGAGTTAGATCTCAGGGACTTGGACATACACAGCAAAGAGTTCAAGGAAAAAAGAGCTGAAGAAACACTAAGAGAATCTGTATGAATATTAATGCAAAGTGTTTGGTCAAACATGAGTCATCTCACAGTATTACCAGTGAGTATTTCCAGAAAAACACATTTTGCTCTGAACTACTACAGATGTTGCCAGTGTTGAAGTTTGGAACCATCTGGCAGTATCACCTATGCTTTCCATTGTCTGCGTAATAAAATGTTGAAAAAGCCTAATTATTATAGGATTATGCACATTACTAGGTGTGGCATCTGAGATGTTGGTCTCCCATCCCTTCCTTGATGTAGTAAAAAACATCCTTTGGAATACAAAACCTTTTTTCATTAAAATTACGGTGTCTTGTGGAATAAGAAGATACTGACACTTCACCTGCACTACAAGTGTTAGATATTTTTATCCACATGCAGGTGAAAAAGGATGTGCAGTGTATGTAGGGGTGTTGAATTAATGAAATAAAACCTGCTGGTGGTTCAGAATTACCTCTTAAATGTTCTACTCAGTAAGTAGAAGACCATGATAAAGATAATATCCGGACACAAAATCCAATAACCTCTGCTAATAGGTCTTTTTCTTCTAGCTAATGTAATGGTTTCACTTTGGCAAAAGGCATTCTCAAATCACAGTAAGATTAAATTGAATATATAAGAAGCAGTGAGCTCCCTGACAGTAATGCTCCATGTTTCTTCTCTCATGTACAGAAATGAAGGATATGCAATATTACTCCATTTGGTAACTGAACCCCAGGTTATTGTTACTGCACTTTTCTTCCAGAGTCTCAGCAATCATGTGCTTACTCTGCAGCTCAGCTTTCACACTGCTGGTATGAAGAAGGCAGCTTTGGAACAATGCTAGATTCCATCTGCAGCCCCATCCAAATGGAAATGCATCTCTCAGATTATTTGAGCACTTCTTTGGGAGATTCACTTTTTGTTAAGACCTCTAGGTTTTTTGTAGGGTTATCTTAGAAACCTTAACAGTGATGATCAATTCAGTAACATAAATGCAAAGTCATCCTGAAGACTGAGGTCTAAGAATGTAGATCCTGAAATCTGTTGTCTTCAAAAATCTGAGCTGTCTTTTCTTTTTGTCTTAAATGACAGGTAGGCTCAGGAGATCTAAACTGCCTGTCTTTGGGAGTTTTTCCAAGCTCCATTATGGATTTAAGGAATGTATCCAGAATTGAAGTCAATTACACTTTCAATATGCAGTTTCTCTTTAGACAGATAGCTATTTTCTCTAACCTCCAGAGGGAAAAATTATTTTTCCCATTATGTTGCAATATGGCCAAGAACTCGCAGTGCTCAATAAAATTTCTTCCGTTTCATTGTTTCTTTCACTTCTTTCAGAGTTTTAGAAAACTGTTTAAGACAAAGCCAACACCAAGTAGAGTTTCACAACTTTGTATGAGTATTGATTGGTTGGATTTTTTAAACTCAAATATGTACTTCAATACCAAGATTACTCCCATCCAAACTGTGGGCAGTTCAGCTGCTATGGCCTCAGAATTCCAGTGTTCCCAAAGGTGCTGCTTCGGCTTAGAGCAAAGTGCTTGCATCCCTTCCGAAGCAGCTGCTGTGATTATTCTCCCTGCGTAATGTTTCTGTGCTCATAGTGCTGACAGTGATTCTGCTCATCTGTTTTCTGTCCAGGCAGCCCATGGTCAGTGACAGGGGAGGATGTGGTGCTTCTGCTTGTGCTGTGCTTCTCCAGCAAAACAGGGCAGTGACAGAAGCAATGAAAGCCTCAGCACTGCATCTGTGTAGCTCTGCTCCTGGGGGAACGCAAACATCCACACGTCGTGCCTGCATAGGACACTCAGCTTTGAGCTGCAGGATGTGAGCAGCATTCTGCTCTCCCTTTTGCTTTTGCTCTGGGTGTTTCTGGCACTCGCTTACCCTGCACCAGGTAGCACAAGTGACTGCTGAATGGCAAGCAGTGGATTCCTACAGACTGGAAGAGATATCCAGACCAACAAACTCCCCAAAACAGCATCAGCTGAATTCAGAACAGGTTCCTCAGGGCTTTTTCCAGTTGGATTTTGGAAACCTCTGAGGATAGAAATTCCAGTTTTGTCTACAACTTGGTTCAATTCTGAATTACCTTCATACTGTTTTTTTTTTCTTTTTCTTCAGTTAGGCCCACAGATTTTGAAAATTTGGTATTGTTAAAGTATATGGTTCTTCCATCCATGTTACATTGGGAATGTTTTCTTGCAGGTAATCCACAAACACTTCTACTTGAAAAGAGTGGAGATCATGGCTCAGTGTGAGGAGTGGATAGCAGACATACAGCAGTACAGCAGCGACAAACGGGTAGGCAGGACTATGTCCCATCATGCAGCAGCTCTGAAGGTGAGACGTTTATAACAAATCTAAGTTTCCCAGTTGTCAAGAGATGAAATGTATGTGCACTCCACTTCCTCAGTATTTGTACTGCAAGTTGGATTTTCCTTTAGCACCTGTCATGCCTATTTTTTCTATGAATATTTGTATAGGATACAGTGACCCCAAGATGAGTTCAGTTGGTTGGAGCATGGTGCTGATAACGCCAGGGCTGTGGGTTTGATCCCCTACGGGCCATTCACTTCAGAGTTGGACTTGACTTGTGGGTCCCTTCCAACTGAGAATATTCTGTGATAACAGAGAGGTTTTTTTGTTCGCTCTAAGGAGTGTGGGGATTAATGATAAAGCTGTATTACAGCCAATTCCTTGCCAGAAAACAAGCTCTTAGAGTAGACAAACAGTTAATAAACTGTGGTCTATTACAATCAGTTTTACCCTGTGTTAACTTCAATCAAGTTCTAACCATTATAAATGTTTTCTGCCTTCCTAGCCAAGTATTATCATTTGTGTATTTTGTGACCACACAGACAACAGGTCTATATTGTTTTTAATATTTTTTTCTTCTCCTGAGATGCAATCCCCAAATTTTTAAGGCTTCTTTTTTCTATTGCTAGACTTTCATTCTTTCAGTGTGACTCGTCTTCAAAATGAAGTTACTGTGATCAGTACACAAATCTCTGCATATCTGTCTCTGTGACAGTTCTCATCCTAAATTTTTTATAAATTTGGTTTGACTGTATGGCCTACCAAGTCTAAGCCCGTTTCTGCTGTGACCCCCAAACACAGAAATGACTCAACTGCAAGACCAAGTGTAGCATTTATAGTGATGCACTTGCTGGCTGCAGTTCTGTTGACCGCCTTTAATTTGTCCCCAGCAGCACTTGCTAATTATTCTGTCACTAAAAGGAAAGTACCAGTCCTTAAATACAGGGGAGAAGTTGATCCAGACATTGAAATAGTACATTTAAGCCTTTTCTACCTACTCCTCTTTTTGCTTTATAGTGTCTAATCTTGTGAAAAGTATGGTTTTAACTTGTAACTTAAAAGTATGGTCCATGCTGACTTGTTTTTGTATATCCAGCGTCATACAGCTCAGCTGCGGGAAGAACTTCTAAAACTTCCCTGTCCTGAAGGATTGGATCCAGACACTGATGACTCCACAGAAAAATGCAGTGCCACAACAAGCTCAGAAGAGACCATGTTGCACGACCAGGTTAAACCCAGCAGCAGTAAAGATGTCCCCACTGATTTCAAGTCATGAGTTGCATTGACATGGACTTTGTAGACACAACGGCTTTGAAGCACAAGCCAAATATGTCAATATTTGTATGTAAGAAGTTAATTATGTAATAGGTAATGAAATTGAAACTATACTATGCCCTTAAGGATATACAGTTTAATTAAAAATGATCTTTTATTTACCTGTACAAGAGTGTAAACTTTTTTGTGCTTTTATTTTTCAATTGTGAGAACCACTGATTGGTATGTTTAAAAAGTTATGTATACAAAAAATGGATAAATCACTGATATATAAGGGAAACTACCTTAGGAAAGAATGTTTACTGAATGTTTATTATTTTTTTTTTACTTGTAGAGTGAGGGCGGTTGTAACAAAGAATATATATTGGTCATTCTTACAGCTACTATTTAAAGTCAGAAAATTTTCACTGAATTTGATAGATTTTACGTTTGGCCATATATTCATGCTCATATTTGATTCTAAAGAAAACCTCCTGTATACTTCAATAAACGTTAAATGGACATGATCCCTCTTTTATGATTTACTGGTACATTTTTTAAATAAACTGCCATAAAATACGTTCTAGCTGAAGACTTGCACTTGTATGACTGAATTCATTACAGTCAACATACTTAATTTTATGCTTACTAAATCTAAAATGCAGATGAAATAAATGTACATGGTTTTACCTCATGCCAAAATTTGGACTTCTGAATTAGTTGGGTTTTTTTGGCTATTTTATGCAAACTTACAGTATTCTAAATTTCTTAAGGGCTATTCTGGAACAAAGTCTTTACTGTATTGAAATGTCTGATTTTTACGTACTCAGCTGTACTCTCACGTACTGACACGCCACACAGGACTCTGATGTTCTGTATAGAGCTGTGTAGACTTATTTCCAGTTTTATACTTGCAGCCACAGATCCCTAACTAAAAGGGTAAGGGGTTTGCTTGATTTAATAATCAAGTCTCACTTTTAACATAACATGCATTGCTATCATTGTTATTAATTTTTGAGCAGTCCTTGAAGGACTAAAAAGTTAATACTGGTATTACCTCAGACTAATGATCTGTTGTATGATAAATACTATAAATCAGGCAAAACCGAAAGGTTTTTTGTTTTCTATTTGTTCTTTGTTTATAAGTATCACTCTGGAATTTTTTCACTTTTTGTTTTACAATGTATTATTTCTAATCATTAAAAATGGCACCAACTGAGGTTGTGTTCTTATGCTGATGGTTAACAGTTAGTTCTGATAGTCCTGACCGCAGAACAGTTTTTGTGTTCTGCTGATCTGTTGAGTTAATGCAAGGCCTGTTCTGATTGTACATACCTCTCAAAATACCAACTTGGCTACCTCTGTGTAATTTCAGGGGTCCTTAGTCAAAGAGCAAAACAAGCAGCCCTGTGCCAGAACTGCTGGTAAATACATGAAACAAAGAGCTTATGCCACATAGTCCAAGTGTTAGAAGTTCATCAGTGTTAAAACAGCACTGCATTTTTCCAGATGGGTATTTACTTACCTTCTATTACTGTACAAAATGACTGTGATACTCCTGTAAAGGCTCCAAAAGCAAAATTGCCCACTGACTTCCAATTATATTTGTTAGGAGTTTCCACTAGAGCTCTTCATTTATTGCTTAAACTGTCTGCCTACAGGAGCACAATCTTTTTATAAAATCCTGGCACGTGTACCAAAACCAAATGTATTGAACCTCAAGACCCTCTTTAAGCGTGGCGACTTTTTCCTTTACCATTAAAACACAAGACTGAAACAAAAAGCACCCATCTTGCATTGATTTGACATGAGGAAGGTGGTTAACATGATTGTACCTTTATCTCTGGTGTGTATTTATGGTTTCATAGCAATGCTAATGTGAAGTCACTGCTGCTTAATTAAGCAGATGTAAACAGCTGCATGGGATATTAAACTCTAATTTGCATCTACATACCAATTATCCTTTTTGTGCTCTAACATGAGCTAGAATGGTATTGTACCAAATTAATGCAGAGATTCAATCCTTAATAATTTGCAACTGTGTTACAGTCTAGTAAGTAAACTGTGAACTTGGCAACCAATACAAAATGTACATTTTCAGGTTTTTAAATACACAAGGTAGCTATGCTACTTGGCAGTAACATCACAGTAAATCCTATGAGGTGGTAGACTCATCTTTTACCATTTCATCAAACTGAATAGAAGCCTGTACAGATTGGTCACAGTTTCTATCCATCCATTTAAGTCCTGTGGTTTTAACTCTTAAGCTGATTTTGTAGAAAATGTTTTAAAAATCAACAGAAATTATTTTCGAAAGTGCAAAGGGCAGCAAGCTGCTAGTTAGATCATTATGGAATTTTACTCCATGTTTTTTGGTGCTGCCTTTGGCCCAGGATTGACTGTTGACACTACAGTTGTGCAGTGTGGTGTGGGATGTTACCAGCCATTGGAATTGCTGTAGCCACTCTGCCAGAGGAAGAGTGTACCACAGAGTAAGGCAGGAGTGTTTCCTGGTGCTTCACAGACAACAATGCCAAGCTTTTCTGACTGGTGCAACTGCAGTGTTTGCAGAAGAGGAAACAGCTCAGCAATCGAGGAGAGCTTGTGCTCCATGAGAGCAAAGCCCTTGTTCCACTTCTTGCTGCACATGAACAACTGTTCTGTCCTGCAGCTGTAGCCACAGTACTCTCCATATACACACAGGAATGGTGGTACCTCTGCAGGATTGGATGGTTTCTTCTGGGTAAAAGATGTGCATAAATGTACAGATTAATGCTCCTCTGTAATTCTACCACTTCCACACAGGAAAAAAACAAATATGACGATCTGGAAAGAAAAAAATAACAAGAAAATTTGAAACATGAGAAAGCTGTAAGCATCTTCCAAGTTTCACTCCAGTAATTACATGTTGAATGTTTAGGTAAAAGCAGAATAAAATATGTGTGACTACAGACCGACTGGATTTGCAGTGACCTGTGTGGCGTTGTTGGTTGGGCTTTATTACTGTTTTTCTTCTGTAAATCTTTCACATAAGCTCAAGGTAGATACTGTGCACCTTTGCCAGCCAGGTGAGGAGCCTCTACTGCAGCCACAGGTAAAAAAAATCATGCTGACACAGGTAAGGCACTGGGCTGCTGATCACTGCTAGGGCGCTTCAGTGTGCGTGTGCCAGTGCTGTGCTTGGATGGTCTGTTTAGCAGCAGTGGAGTGTCTGTTCTTTGCTTTAAAAAAAAAAAAAGAGAAAGCTCCCATACAATACTGGAAATGTATTATACTACTTTTGATGGCTCTATCAAATAGGGCATTCAGTTTCTGGCAGGATCACTTTGTTAAGAAAACATTACTACAAAATGGTCTTTTTTTCCAGCTATGTCATCTGTTACTTTTCTTCCCCAAAATGTTTCTGGTGGCACTTTAAGAAATGTTCTGTTTTGCGTCCTGAGGAAAACAATTTGGTAAGCAAACAGCCATATTATTAATTTATTTTGTATACCCATAAACACCTGAACACAAACCCAGCTGACCTACATTTAAGCCAAGAATATATTATGTTATTCTAATCCCTGTGAAGGAGAATTTTTTAGGCTTAGACTTTTAGTGGGAGTTCCTCAGGCATGTCTTCATTTTATAACTCCATGCTGCCTTTGTATTAGTGTGATTTACAAGGGTTTCCTTTTTTATTTCTTCAGAAGCCAGTCACCACCAAGTGGACTCACCTCCTTGGAATGTCAGCTCTCTGTACAGAAAACAGAAATTAAAAGCATTTTTCAAAGTGAAGGAGGCAGATTTTCATCTGCCTTGCCATAAGGAGCAAGTACAAGGTGCAGAAGGTATTTCAGATCTGTTTCTCAGGTTTTTTTACCAACACACATACATATCTATCTATGTATAAATGCATCCGGTCTGGCAGTTACTTGTCTTGAAAAAGTTTCCTGAGGTTTACTTTTCCTCTCCTTCTCCACAGACAGTGACAGCATTAGTAGGGACAACTGAGCGTTAATATCACAATGAGCATTCTGAAATACACTGGGCTGAGTGGGGGTAAAAGTAAGCTCCACAATTACTAAAATGAATCACAGGTAAAAAGGTTTTAATTCTCCAGAAATTTGGTTGTTGCCATTGTTTTATTCTCCTAAACCATGAAAGCAGAAAATACATTATCTACCCATTGAGTTACTATAGCAGAGCTCCCAAATAATCTCACCACTGCCTCTGTTTAATAAAGGCTCAGAGAACAAATCCCAAACTACAATTCTCTGTCTTGATTGAGAGAGTTCTGCACATTGTGACCTGTCATCTCTGCAGGCTGCAGTCTCTTTTGTGGTCTTCTTGCCTCAGAGCTGAAGTTTTGGCTGTCAAAAAATAACCTGGTCCACTCAGTTCTCCAGGTGTATTAATGCAACTTTGCATTGAGTGCCTATAATATCCGTATTATTTAATAATACAATATCATCTTCAAATGCTAGAGCTGGGAACATTTCTGTAATTCACACAGCAACATTTTGTATTTAAGATTGTTGAGTTGAAATTCCAGAAGGAAGAGAAGCGGATTCCTTATCAGTCAGAGACCATGCAGGGCATCCAACAGCCCTGCTTCTGATGGGAACCAGTGCAAGCAGAGCCCTGAGAAAATTTGGGAATAAGAAAAGGCATGTTATTGCCACCCTCAAAGACATTTAGGAATGAGGCAACTATGGTGAGGCTTGCACAGGAACAGAAGTTGTTAAACCACAGGAGTAATGTCCAAAATTATACTTAAACCAAGTGTGGATGTATATTTGCAGAAATAACAAGCAGGCTGATCTACTGAGGTATTAGAGCAATGAGTCAGACATGGTTTTACACGGGGAACATGTTTCTCAAACATACCATGTCTCACTGCATTTAAAAACCTGCAGACACTTTCCTGTTGCCACTGTTGGGCTCCAGACTCAGTTTAACCACTTGCTGCATTCTCTTTTAGATTTTTTTGTCCTGCACCTCCATTCATTGTCCTCTTCCTCACCTATCAGCCCACGTCCACAGGCATGCACAAAGCCTTCAGTAGTTCATAAACCCTTTGCATAAAGCACTGTGAGTAGAAAATGACCACATCCTGGTCCCTGATAACAAACATATGAACACATATTAAGAAAATAGTAAGACCCACAAACTGGAAAATGAAAGCAAACTAAAAATTTCATGATAAAAAAATTCGGTTTGCCATCTGGAAAGACTCTGTGTTGCTTCGTTAAGGATTTTCTTGTTTACTGGGAGAGCAAATGGGAAAAGCAAAACTTGGGGGGGAGTTTCCATCTTTTCTGTTTTCATTAAGATACTTAAACAAGCATGTGATTCAGAAACAGAATGCCAACAGAAGATGTCTTGCAGTCTACTCCTGAGCAGTGGCTTGGGTGTGTCCAGAAGTCCTGTTCTCTCACCTTGAAATTCTAAGTTTTCAGCCACAGAAAACCTTCGCCCATACCTAAATTAGGAATAAGCACATCAGTGCAAACTTCCAGAACTTTTCCAGTCAGAATGTCTTCATTTATTCCAGAGTTTTCAATACGAAACTTATTTCTACAAGTATTTTAAGCAGCCTGTAAGAAGGTGACCTAACTGGATTCTGGTGCAGCACAATTCTAAGCCTGCACTATGACAGCACCTCTTTAACACAGCAGGAGGGGTACCAGTGGGGTTAATTCAGGCTCTAACAAGGCCACCATCATCACATATGTACAACCAGCCCAGCCAAGCACCAGCATTCTCACATTAGGGACTCCAGGGTGCCAGATCCCTGTACGCAGTGGCTGGGAATGGTCTGCAGGATGCGAGTCCCTGCCTCCATCCTGGCTATAGCTACAGTTCAGGCTGTCCTGAAAATCTTGCAGCTGTTTGCTGGCAATGTACTGTGGCAGTGATTTAAGAGGGAGCGCAGGTGACATGGCACATCAAAACCTAACAGCCAGCAGCAGGATTGTGGGAAAGGAAATTTTGGGCTTGCCAACAGGACCCATCTTCTCAGCTACCAAATAGTCACTCTGCAAATCTCAACTGTATTTTGAGGCAATTTCAACCAGAGAAAGTTGATGTGATAGATAAAATTCACAGGGGCTGGCCTCCAGCAAAGCAGCAGTCACAAGAGAAATCATGCGACCATCTGGCTGGCTGAATTTTGCCATAGCATGTGGGATTCTGAATAAGTCCCAGAGCATTACAGAAACCTCAGACTAGGGGAAAAAATCAGATTCAATTCAACACATCTCCCAGTTGCCTCATGGTCACTAAAGGCCACAGTGTGCAGGTTTGTCACACAGACACTGGAACACTGCTCCAGTACAGGTCCCTGGTAGACTTCAGCAACATGAAGGGTCTAGTAGAGACCACCTGATCCATCTGACAGAACAGGGAAAACAAGGTGGAAATTACATCCAACTATTGATTTAGCTCCATACAAATTTCACTTACTTAAACAACACTACAAATGTACACTATGTACACTCAGACTCAAACAATTGCTGTTGATGAGAGCAAACGGTGACTGAAGCAAAGGTACGCCAAAGAACAAAATATCCTTTTGTATCTGCACTGCCTACTGATGTGTTAAACCTCCTTTCACTCTTTTCTGGCTCTCCCTCCAAGGAAATCATTCATGTTAGAAAACAAATAGCCAGATGCACAAACAACACACAGCAGGGAACTGAACATCAATAACTTGTATCGGAGGAAAAGCCAAGCCATTGAACAAAGAACAGGAGAACAACAGTACATGGATCCTGACAACCAACTGTGTATGTCAGGAAAGACAGTTCTGTCCTGAAGAGCTCTCAAGAGCCTGTATTGATAGCAGAAATTGATGAGGGACAGTGCTGCAATTTCTTGATTGCATATAGAGAACTGCAGTAGAATGCTAAATTCAAAGTATGCCTAATGGAAGATTTGGATTAATCATCTGAATATAAATAACACAGTTAAAATGCTTGTTGTGATACTGCTGTCTTCCTGAAAATGTTAGTATGACTTGTGTATTTTTAATCACTACATTAAATCCATTTTTGGTTTACTTGCAAATTCATTTTCATGCACAGAACCCAACAGCAAGTTATTTTCCATTGCCAAGTGTGCCCTCAAAGACAGTTGTCCAGTCAATGTCGCTAAGGACAAGCTGTGACTGTAAATTCATCCAGTTTTCATTTTTCCCTGATAGTTCATTTTATACATTTCAACACACTGAAGGGCACCAAGGCTCCACTGAGGCAGCAGAACAGTGCTCAGAGCCCGGCATCCATCACAGCCTGGAATTAAGTGTCCAAAAGCAAAGTGTAGTTGATCTGTCATACAGAAATTATTCTCTATTCATTCTCAAATATTACATCTTGTGACTGATGCAAAGTCTCCATGCAGATTAAATAGCCAGCAGTGTTCACTTCAACCTTTGCCAGCAGAGTGATTTTGTTCCACATGGCCCCTGGAAAAAAAATGCCACTATTTACGTTTTTCCTGAATTTAAGTCTTTCCATAGTTAAACAGCTTTTGCCTTAATGGCCTTTGGGTTTTAGTTCAGTTAACGTATGTAAACAAAATATTTCAGAGTTCTTATTCAGCATCATCTTCTCATCTTAGTTTAGGCCTTGGTGTATTATTTGTTATTTATGTGACATCTAAGGAAAAATACAGCTCTGTATGAAGTTAAAGGAAATGTTTCAAGTGTCATTTTAAGATATGTATCAGAAAATATTATTTGCTCTGTGCTTTCCTGTTAAAATACTATTTCACCATTCATATGACCATTCTGTATTCTAAGTTCTCTGCCCAAAGTCAACTGTGTTATAGAATCACAGGAATGGTGAGCAGGAGGGACAGCTGCGGGCCATCATCCTTTAGCCTGCTCTTCCCCAAACTAAACATGTGCCTTCCCTTGAGGACTTTGACTCCTCATGGAATATGTGATCCAAGTCCCCTGCCATCACGGTAGTTTAGGCTCTGTGCTTCAAGCTGATTGCTTTCTCCCTTTTATCTCTACTTCTGTAGTGATGTTACCATGGATACCCCAGCATTTATAGCTTATTTCAGTTACAAGACATAATTTCTACATTTTAATTTACTCACAACCAAAACCATTTTACAAAAACTAAAGAAAATAAGGAGGAAAATTGAGCATAGGTCATGTTTCACTTTTAAAAGGCCGGCCATTTCCATGTACTTGCACTAAAACCATTAATCATCATAAACTCATTTTGTCTAAAAGCAGAGGTAATACATTTTTCCATGTAAATCACTTCATTGCCATGACAGAATGATGTCAGAGACTCAAAATAGGTGATACAATAAATTTTCCTTTTGGAACGTTGTTTAGCATTAAAGGTTATGGGGGGGCAGAGGGAGGGGAGAGAGGGGACATGATTGATGTCTGCTGCTAAAGAGTAAAATTTGATTTTAATTTTCATTAAATAGACCTAAATACTGCATTGACACAGACACACTTTTACAGACTATGAAAATATACGCACGGCTTAAAAATGGTGCAGTAAGAACCCAAAACCCTTCTAGAATAAAAAATCAAGCTCCAGCTGATAGTTTGTAAAAGATGATTAAAATAATAATTAACATTGCAAGTTTTAATTTCTTCCCCTTTTTTAAGCACAATTTTTGAAACTCAGGGCTTCATGTTCACCATTTGTACATAGAATTGAACACATAAATTCTTTAAACTGAGATTAGCTTTGCATCTAATTTGGCTGCGTGCATAAGAATCCTCAAACAACGAAGCAGTAGTACAGGAGAGAAACAGAATTTAATTTCTTCCCCTCCAAAAGCAAGCAACCTTGTCTGAATTACAGCCTACACCTTAACCAAAATGCAACTTTTTTCTGATATCCTGCAGCAGCCTGGTAGAACAAATATATATATGGCATCATGGAAAATGGAAGGATTGGGACCAAACCTAGAAGTCAAAGCTCTTACTCCCTATTTCTCTCTGTAAGATTTCAAGTCAAGCTTTGGAAGAAATTACCAATTTTGGTTTGACTCAAACCTTTTTTTTTTTTTTTTTTTTTTTTATTCCTTTGCTGAAAACATGAAAAACAAACTGGGGAAACAGCTGAAAATCTGTTTCACTTGGCTTTAATACCTCCCCCTTGCTGTAGCCATGGTATGTATAACCACAGCCCTGCTGGGTGAGGCAGAGCATTCTCTTTCCACACAGCTGATCTAATCCAAGGTGTGCAACAGCCCACACAGAACAGCTGCAACAAAAAAGCAAGTCCCTTTTAAAACATCTACTTCCTATACAGATAAAATGGAAGGCTGGATATCTCCTCAGCATTTATCCAGTTCTTAAAATGGGTCCCACAGGGCTGTGACTCTTTCAGCTTCCCAGTCAGCAACTTTGAAGCCAGGTTTTCATACATAAGACTTTTATATCTTAACTCAGAAATCAGACACCCCGAAGAAACAAATACCATCATGCAGAACACCTACTTTGGGCAAAAGAGAATTAACACTCAAAAGTATGGATTTGTTCATTATTTGTTTCTTTTCATGTTCAAATTATACTTCAACGCCTGACTCCAAAGCAGAAGCAATTTTGTCGGGGCAGTTTATTTCTGTAAAATGTAAAATTTCTGTACAATGTTAAGCACAATGGTTAACACAAATGTTTTAATTACCCATTTCATCCTGAAGCAGAGCACACAGCCATGTGACATGGCCTGACTGGACCTAGCAGGTCACTGCAGCATGAATGGGGGTGGTCTCCAGCATCCCAGAGCTGAGCTGCCAGCTGAGCAGTGCCATCACTGTGACGGTGTCGTCCTCAACCTGACAGGAAGCTGCCTGAACAAAGAGGCACCTGTCAGGAACTGCAGCCTCCAAGGAATGCACAGGGCAGTGTGGAAGGAAGCAAGGCAGGAGGGCAGGATGTTCAGACCTCTCATTTTCAGAGGCAGTGGCCTGTTTGGTCAGCTCAGCTGCTCATGCAAGTGAAGCCTCAGCTCTTCTTCCTGGCCAGTTTTCAAACTTACCTCATAACTTTCAGTTTCCTTCTCTGTTAAAAAAAAAAAAAGAAAAAATTTTTAAAAAATTAAAAATCCATTAATAGATCCTCAAGCTAATTTGATTTATTACAAAAAGACAGTTTCTTCGTGAATTCAATCTAATTCTTTTACCAGTCATGTTTATTCATTTTTATTCAGCTTGATTAGCTCACCAATTTTAAATTCATCTAGATGGGCTCTGAAATACATTTTTGGGGTGAGGCATATCATTAGCATGGCCTTGCACCCGGAAAACCTCATTACAAAGTATAGGGGAAAAAAACCCAAAACCAAACCCAAACCCAAAAAAAAAAAAAACAACCACCAAACAAACAAAAAAACCCCCCAAAACAAAAACCAAAACAAAAAAAACCACAAAAAACAGAAACTCCAAACCAAACAAATATCACCAGTGAAGCCTCCTGAATACACACAGAGAAGAAACAAAAGTCTTTCTTTTTCCATACTTCTGCATGCTGTCCAGGAATTCTACTGCCTCCCACATCACACATCAAAATAAAAACCAGCCACCTCAGGGACAACAAATCTTATTTTTCCCTTTTCCTTCTGTTCTTACCCTCATAAAGGGAGACTGTATTTCCATAGTAGCACTTGTGTGCCAGCCCACTGATCATGACAGGAAAGCAAAATCAAATGAAATAACCCTGCCCTGTTCTGACAAGTATGGCACAGTCTCTGTGCTTCTGATGAGCTTCATTAATTTGTCAGTACTGATACAGGGGAAAGAAAACAGATTAATGTGCAGTGTCAAGGGGTTCATCTATAGCTACATTCTGGTTCCCTGGCATCTTGGAGGATGCCACCTTAAATGAGAACAATCCTTGGCAGCAATCAGTCAGGATCTGGGCGGAATAATCTATACTGCTGACTCTCAAGTGATTCAAAATAGAATCAGATATAAAAAAAATTGACTCAATTATGAATTCCTCCCACTAAAACATTTTAGACTCAAACACTGTATTCTCAAGTGCTGTTTCCCTGCATGACTCCCTTTACCAACTCATAGATTTATCCCATTCACTTCTCTTGCTCTCACTACAAAAACTACTATCATCTTTTCCAAAGTTTGCATTGTTCTTTCCCTTCTACATTCTCCCTGCTCATGCAATGCTTGACTTCTGTCTTTTAAAAAATTCTCTCTTCTGGTAATGCGAGGCCCTTCACTCCAGGCTGTTTAATTGGTGTTTAGGACCTAGCTTATATTTGGATGCCCAATTCTCTTAACTCATACAGTATTTCCTAGGTTAACAGTAAAATCTTCACAATTTGTTCCTAAAATGGCACCCTAAATGTGTTCCATCTGCATTATTTTTCAAGCTCTTCACCTTTCTACTCCTTTTAAGCAGAAAATATAAAATTAATTCAGTAATTGAAACAATGATTCAATTCAGCAATATGTTAATGTCACATTTAAATGGTAATGACAGCAGTAACATAAATGAAGAAAAATGTATGCACACATTCTCCATATTGCATTCAGTGCAGGAACAGACTGTAGCTGTCGACTTTGTGTTTAGTTTAAGAACACTGAGTAGTCAAACTTTTGTACTCCTTGATGTTGATAAAGATAGTATAGGTTTTAAAGTAGTACTGAGGCCTCTTATCCTCTACAGCCATGCTAAAAGCTGACAAATTAAACCTGCCAGCTATGGATATATTAAATTCCCTCTAATTCCCTCAACCTACTACATGCAGAAATCAATTATGGGGTTTTTTAGAATCCTTATATATGTGTCTCTCTCTAATATTTTCTGCCAGGTGCACTGCAGTAAGCCAAAGAATAACATTAAGCAATTTGCAAAACTGTTCTATGCAGCATTTGCTGAAGTAAAATTTTGCTTTTCTCTGTTTTTGACATCTCAGTTACTGCACTGCAGAATTGCTCTAACCACTGCACTTACAGGTGACAACATGCTGAGATCTTATTTAAATTCTGCAAGGGCACCATCTGCCCTGGTTTTGAGCTGTGAGGCTGAAATGCTCTTTATTCCAAGACAAATAGGAGGTGTTTTAGAGAAAAGGATGTAAATTTTGTGGGGAAGGAAGGAACATGGACTAGGTTTCATTTGCTGGAAAAATTCTATTGCACTCCAGAGAAATAAAGCAGATTTCAAAGGAGTCTTGGTCAACCACTGAACCTCTTGTCCCAGTGCTTAACCTCTACCAGCAGAGCTGCCACAATTTACACGGAGGTTCTTCCCAAACATGACTCTCAGCACAAAATGCTACCATTCATATTTATTTTCCTTGTAAGTAACAGCAGTGTATCAGACCTTTTATATGTCCACCTTTTCCCCTTATCCATCACCTCCTGAACAAGGCACTAGAGCTTTTAATACACATGTAGGTAAACTGGTACTGCAACATTCATTTCCATTGCCTGTTTACCCTTTCCTCCACAAACACATTCATCTGTCTTTCACACTGCATTATGGACAAACTAAAACAAAAGCCTTCCAGGCTTGTCTGCAATGCCACTTCTCAGCACTCTTCTTCTCATCCTTTTCCAGGATCTACCATGACAGCTCCCGCAATGTCCTGATTGTAAATACACAGAGGGTTTGCAGCAATTTCCCTTATTTGTGTAGCACTCAGATCTTTTCATTAAAAAGATAAAATCTGACAAGATGCAGCTGTTTACACAGCTGACTTATGAAAAGATTGTTTTCTCTGCCTTTTACTACATCAGCTCTCCACAGCATCTCCAAGTGTATCTTGTAACAACCCTTCCCACCTTAAACACTGGAGGAGTTCCCGTCAGGACCCCCGGTGCACTGAGAGGCCTTGGCTTTAACAAGCCTGACAGCCCCACCTGGGCCTTCCACACACCCCTCCTCCTGTGGGCTCAGGAGCACTATTTAAACCCAGCCAACGCAGCCCAGGGCTATTCGTGCTGAGCTGGGCTGGGCTGGGCTGGGCTGAGCTGAGCTGAGCTGAGCTGGTGTTGGTTTCTGGCTGTGTCCACGGCCATGGGTTCTGTTGAAGTGACTCCCTGGACTGGCTTGACCTTGGGCCTGGTGAGTTTTTGCAATGATCTCGACTTGGTTGGACTTGTCTGTGGGTGTGCCTTGCTCAGGCACTGTGGGCAGTGGGCCCTGGCTGTGGGGGACACAGCCCTGCCCTGCCAGCTCTGTCCCCAGCATCTCCTCTCCCACCTCACCAGCCTTAAGGAGCAGCCAGCACTTACTGCTGCCTGCCAGCCCCATAGCAAGGACTGCTACCCAAATCTTCTGTTGTGATTAAGATTTCTGGTCTCTATTTTAATATGGGTCATTAAAAATTATGAAATTACTCCCCAGGCAATGAGTTAGTAAAGCAGTTTGATTGCAGAGCTGAAATCAGACTTTCCCTGGAACTGACAAACCTCTTATGCTGTGTTTGCACAGTGAGTGGAACAGCAGGATCTATCAGAGGTACAACCCTAATATGAACAAACAACAACACAGCTTTGGAAATTCAAAAAGAAAGAACCTCATCCTTCATTCATATGAGCTTAAAAACTGCTATTGAAATGTTTTCTATTAAAAAATATATTTATAAATAAGAAAAACTGCAAGTGCTCTGTTATGTGAGCACTCTGTAAGCAACACTCAGGCTGGTGGTACTGAACTGCACTGTCAACATCAGAGAAAAAACTGTCACTGTCTTCCTACATGGACTGAATGCAGATTAATCACATTTAAGATAAATCATTCTTGGTTTTATTTCATCCAAGCTACTCCCAGCTTGAAGATTATCCTATGTTGAACTTGCCAAATTTCTTCACATTTGAATCTACTGACTGCCAGAATTATATGTAAACCCAGTGTCCTGCACCATGAGGCAATATTTGTCAGAGATATGTCTTTTGCCTCTTAACTAGTAATTTCAGTAATAAGGAGGAAGTTCATTTGCAAAAGCTGTAACAGAATTCAAAGGCAGATATTCTACCTGAGAAATCTGTAAAATGTTCCAAGAGCAGGTATCTGACTACAATAGAACTGGAGCATGAAGTGCACTAAAGTGCTGAAAAAAACCCCTGCAGATTGCTGCTGCATTACCCTTAGCATTGACTTTGTTTAAATTTCAATTATATTTTACTCCATCTTCTTGAAAAAGTTACAAATTACAGAAGCTGTAAATTCACTCATGCCTAGGGAAACTATGAAGACTGCAGAAGTGTTGGGAGGTCATTATGTCCAAGAGCTGATCCTTTCTCTGTGTCTCAGACTATTCTTCTATCTTGAATTAGATTCCCTGCTCATATATGTATTTGACTGTATCTTGCTTTTACTTTCGGTGTATAGATAAACTCATTAGGATGACAAAAAAACCAAAAGAGGGATATCTGGGTTTGGGTCTTTTTGAAAAAAGAAAAACTAGTCACCTAACTCACATTTTAGTCATATTTTGTGAATGATTTTTCTATGAAACCTCAAGAGACTGGAGTTTTCCAGTCTCTTTTTCTGCAGTTATTTTTGGCCATGGTTGATGCTTTTTGCTGTGCAAAGGACAAGGAGGAGAAAAGCCTGGCTGGCCCCAAGTTCTTGGTGGGCTCTTTCAGAGGTACTCAATGTCACCTAGAATCATTCTTACCATGAATTCTGGATTAAAATGTGAAGCCAGCTACAAACTGATTTAGGAGTCGTGCAAGTTTTGCAGCTGAAGAGTGGTAACATCTTATGCTTTATTATTTGCTTTAGGGGTTTTTTTACATAAAAGCAACAACACAAAATATTTTATACTTGACTTCCACTATCAGCATAGCTCTGATGCCTGAGAGAAAGTTTTGTAAATAAATGTTTGAAGGAAAATCCTTTAAACCTGGTTATTTCTGATTGGCTTTAATCTGCTACCATTGCTTCAAAAAAGAAAACTCTAACCTCAGTCATCCAGAGACTGAAGCCTTGCTCTCTCCATCAGGATTTAAAAAATTCTAACTCGTTACACAGTGAGAAACAGGAATGCCTTTCTTAAAGAAGCTCTTTTCCAGGGTTTCACAGCTGTGCTTCTGGGTCCAAATGAAGCATTAAATGTGAGAGGGAAGCAGCCAGTGCTGTTGCAGCTGGGAGCTGCCATGAAGGTGCTTCTGTGGTAGCACTAAATTTTGATTTCACTGAAATATACAGAACTTAATGGCAACATCCAGCTGTCCTTAGCAAAGGCAGATGTGGTGAGGGTGTTTTATGGGACTATTTCATTTTTTTCCCAATTTTTTTCATTTAAATGATAAACTGCAAGATTACAGATGATGCTACATATCTTACTCATACACCCCTATTAAGTCCTGTTGCCAATTAATGGTATTTTGGTAAGAATATATTGCATCCCAAGTGAAATTCAGAAGATGCCAAAAGAAAATCATTGTGAATTTTGCAATCCAAGGATTTTGGCAATCTGATTCAACAGATAAAATGTTAAGCCTTTCTCTTTCATGTCTCCCTCTCACATTTTCACTTTAGCTAGTATTTTTTAGAGGTTTGTTTTTTTAGGACTGTGCTAGTAACCTGTAGCAAAGCATTCCCCATGTTAGAATGTTTGGAGCATATTGACAGTGATTAACACCACAACCACAATGACAGGAGAAATTTACGAAGAAAATCACTGTATACCAGAATAATCTTCCTCTTCTTCCCCAGAAAACATCAGCATGAGTTATAGAAACAAATTCTGGTTTAGAACTGGAATGTGGAGATTTTGAGCTGCTTGATGAGAAGAAGACTTAAATGTAAGCTGGTTGTGAAGTAAAGTCATATCACTAACTGCAATACAGGACAAAGGTGAATTATGACAGTGGCTTGCATTGCCACTGGCAGCAGAGTTGAGCTGAGATGTAACATGGATGCCATGACACAGGAAAAACAGTGACAGGTCTAAGGACAAAAAAATCCCTGTGTTATGCCAAGAGAATTTAAGAGGCAGAAGAATTTACTGGGAAAAGTAAACGGTTTCCAAGTTTGTGTGCTGTAAGCAGCAATGTAAAGGATCATGGTGACATAACTAAATCAGGAGTTTTGCATTCTGAAGGCCTGGTGAGGCGTGGCCTCCAACTGATTTGTGCCTCAGCTGACTGCAGACTACAACTGAAGCTTTTTCAGGGCGTTTAATGTTCCCCTCTCCTACACCCCTTACCCTCCCAAGGCTGAGTTCTCTCTTACATAACAATACAAAAGTTTTCATGCAGGATCAAAACTATGACAGTTGTCTTTCTCTGGTCCTTATCTATCCAGCTTTTTCACAAACCTAGAAAAAACTTAATAATCTTAGAGACAAGTTGTGCCTCTGTTTATGTTTGGCTGAATGATGCCAGCACCTTCTGAGTGTATGAACTGAGGGCAGTCACTGAGACAAGGCTGCATGGACTGGTTTTCCCCAGGAAATCAGGCTGATACGGACAGTACTAAAGGGGTTGGAGAACTTCTTTTTTCCCCCTTATGTAAAGTGTTCTGTTTATTTTCAGTCATGTGTAGGAGTAAGATGTTGGCATTATCCCATTATTAGGGTTGGTTTATATATTTTTATGTGCCACCATCATCCAATAGACTCTGAAGTCTACTGCCTATTTATTTAGGCAGTGAGTCTGAACACTCCTAGTCCAAGCTGCTGGCAGAACTTTTTCCTGGAGGCTAAATGGCATCTTTCCAAGTTGGATGCTGGCAGAGATTTTGGCTGTGCTTAGACCTGTGGGATTTACTTCTTTTTGTATTTCTAAGTCATTAAGCAACAATAAAATCTTTATGATAGCCAATGTATTGAATTTTACAACCATTGTTCTAGTAGTATGATGATAAGATTAGTTTATAATGTCTTTTAAATTTTGCTATCATGTGCTGTATTAGCTTCCAATTTATGCATCCACAATCACCAGGCTTTATAGAGTGACAACAGGTCCTCTGTACATTGCAGGTGTGGGACCTTCCTGCATCAGGACACAGTGTGTATTCTGACCCCCGTTACTACCATAAATACTATCAGAGAATATAGTACCTCATATAGATTTTTTTTTAAGCTTGTTTTCGATGGTTGGAATAATGCAATAATATCTAAGACCAACTGAAGTATCTCTGTACACATCAAGTTAAGAAGGTTTTGATTTATAGCAACTTTATATCAAATTCAACAAATAATGCTAGGGGACACAGGCAACAAAGAACTACATTTTCAGTCCCAGAGTCCAAAAGCCAGGAAGTGAAATAAGCTTCTCATCTTCCTCTCCCCAGTGCCACTTGTGCAAGTCTGATGCACTTTAAAAGATTCTGCCTTTGGAATTTGTCTGAAGTTACTTAAAAATCTTTTTAAATTAACTATCTGAATTAACTATTTTACGTATCTAAATCAGATATGTACTATATAATAAACATGAAGCTTCCCTGCACTTAGGCCTATGCATTTCAGTGCAGAGACAGAACACAGAGTTTGGAATCTCTGAACACTCAGCCATTAAAATAAACAGGGGACACATTCAGAACTCGGTTCATTTGTCAACATGACAGCAGATGGAAGATTTCGGCATGCGAAATATAGGAGCATCTGGCTATCAAGGATATTTAAGACCTTACCTATTGATCTCTTTCATCTGTTTAAATTAATTCAAGATGTTAAGATGCCAAAAAATGGTGATTAAAGATCCCATGCGTATAAAGCTCAAATCCCAATAAGCAGTAAGAAGATAATACAAATACTACAAAACAAAACCAGCAGCAGAGCGCCCAACTAAGGGATTATAAACCTGGAAACACCAGAAACTTGACTGCCAGAAATGGAGGACAGTATGGCATATTAACTGAGAGAGACACACACACAGAAAATGCATTTTGTTACTTTGTCAAGAAGGACTTCAAGGAAAAAAATCATTGCAAGGAAAGGTAAGGAACTAGAAGAAGGGGAAAAACATGATTAAAACCAAAAAAGAGACAATATTGCTTACAAATACAGGCTAGGTGTAACTTCTCTAACAAGGACCAATAGGCTCTGCAAAACTCAAGTTGCACATATTAAATACCTGCAGCAGATTCCTTTAAGTTCAGAAATTTTGCAAGTAATTCATTTAAATAAGAAATGTTCAAGACCAGATTGGATGGGGCCCTGAGCAACCTGGTGTAGTGGAAGATGTCCCTGCCTGTGGTCATGGGGTTGAAACTCAGTGATCTTTAAGGTCCTTTCCAACCAAAACCATTCTAAGTTAGAAACTGGAGGGCTTTACAACATAACAAACATGTATTGCTACACTAACTAGGTGACTTAGAGATAAAGCCCTTATCTTACCATTATTTATTTTTAAGAGAGTGGGACAAAAGTCAGGTCCCCAACACCACCTCCATTCTTCCAGAAACAACTGAACTATAGCAAGGGCGCTATCTTTACCCTGTGCCTTTGTTACCTTTTTGGTACCAGCAGGAATTTTGTGGCTTGAAAATGAGATGTAAATAGAACTAGCTATTATTCTATGTCAGGAGCAGAGAGATGACATTAGAGGAGAATCCATCCACACTAGAAGCCAGACTAAATTAAGTCCTGACCTGTAACACACTGTGATGCTATCAGAATCTGGCTCCATACCAGCCAGTCTCAATGTCGACTCTGCAAACTAAATTCAACTATTAAAAAGTATATTTATCTACAGAAAAGAAGGAAAGCAACACACAATGGTTGCTTACATTGCTAAGTTTATAGGAAAGTAATAAAGCATTATTTCAGTAGATGAAACACCATTAAGACTGAATAATACATAACTGTGAAAAAAACCACCGAGAAAAAGCAGCAGCCATTTCCAATCAAAGCTGTAATTCTGCCTGGTCTTTCTAAGGTCATGCAGGTGTCATTCCCACAATGAGACTTATTACTCATTTTAGGGTTCTGCCTGGGTGCAGAGAGGGGATTGAGATAACAAGCTAAAACAGAAGAGGAGGAAAGGTTCATTTTTGTTGTTGGGGTTTTTTTGTGAAGCATTTGACTAAATGCTTTGAATCATTTTTCTAAAAACATTAAAAAGTCTTACAGCACTGCAAATGGGACACATAGTTTTAATTCTATTGATCAGATCACAACCATCCATGACAGATCTTGTTCCCCTTTTCCTGACTACAACTTCAATGGAGCAGAGCAGGAAAGGTCTGTACTGATGAAAGTTATGCCAGCATATTCTGTGCAACATGTATTTCATCGTCATCAAATGTGAATGCAGCCATCTCATATCATGGGGATTCAAGGCTCAAAGAAATACTTCAGAGGAGACAAAATCACAAGGAAAAACCTTCATCCAGAGATCATTTAGGCAAAGCTTGCAGCTTCAGAAGACCACAAAAGTCTGAGTGTGTCCTGAGCATTGTGTGTCTTTTTTATAGCAACTTTTACAAACGGGAAGATTATCATGAATTCCTCTAAGACTTCTCTTTTTTGACTAAACACCATCATAACTCTTTTTTTCACAGGCTAGTTCATAAAGAAAATACCAAAATTTCACAAAGAAAACAGACAGAACCTGAGAGTTACTCATTAACAGGAAAGAAATAAGCTAAGAAATGTAAGAGAAACTTCTGTTTCCCTAACTCTTTATCCATTGACAGAAAAACGCCAAACCAAAACAAATACACCTGTTCCTAAGGGTCAAGGAATCAAAATTTATTTGTTTCTGAGCACAGATCCTGTGATGACACATTAACTGGAAATTTCCTCAATGAACTTATCATATTTCATTTCAGCAATTTAAAAAATTAATCATTAAAATGTAATGCATAAATGAAAAATATATTTCATCACTTCAACAAAGCTCTGTGTGAAAGAGAATTTATAAATAGATTCTAAAAAGGATTATTTGACAACAAAGGAAAAATTATCTGCATTGAAGGTTGAAAAGGCATGTGAGCATCCAGCATGGGAATGATGAATCTATAGCTCAGCCTTAGAATTACTGCCAGCTCCAAAGGAAAATTTGAATAAAATAACCTAAGCTTCAACTTCCTGGGTAAGAAAAGTGGCATGGCTTCATTAAATTAAAAAAAAAAGGTCTGGACAAGAAGGTCTAAGAACACTGTCAAGACACAGATAGCAACAGAGACCCAAAACATATTTCTAAGAAAGGATGCTTTTATTCAGGACACTTGATTATGCCTCTTTGGCCTGATCTCTCCTCAACTTGTGAGGGCTTATCAATTTCCAGAAGCAAATCCTGTAGGACTTTTGCCAGACATTAAGTCATATGCTCTTAGCCCAAGTGTGCTGACAAGAATTTGGCGGTAATACCAACATTCACCTGAAAAGTCCTTGTGAAAAATGCAGTGAGCGACAATTCCAGTGACTTTGTGGAAGGACAGATCACCCACTATGTCACCAAGGTTATAGAGGATGACAAGCACACGAAGAGGGGGGGAAAATCATCACAATTTCTGGGAAAAGGATGTATTGAGTTCCCTTCCCCCTACCCTCAGCATAAATTTGGAGATCTGCCCTGCAAACATAATGCCTCATCTACATCCAGAGAGATTAGAAGAACATACAGACAGTGAAGGGTCCACTCTTTGTGTGCCACTCCTGGTTCACTTAATCTAGGACTGATGTATGGTGGCAAAAATCACGGAATATGTACTGGTTCATCCCAGGCTGGATAGTTCTGATCTGAGTGGAACTGAATAAAAGAATTTATAGCACTGGCTGATCATCTTATTTTAGAAAGGCTTTTCTTTTGGTGGCTGTACACAAGATTGTTTTATAAGGATTAACATCTTTATTCTAAAGGGTTTAGATGTTACATCTGTAAAGGAAAGGCACATACAAACAGTATAAATTGGCATTCTGCTTGTGTTATCCACTTGTGTGGATACCACACGGTTACCCTCTTGTGTGGATAACACACAGTTATCCTCTTGCGTGTTGATATTAGAAGGAATTGAGTTACAGCAAAGTCCCTACAAATAGTAGGTAGGATTTTATATTCCTTTTCCATTTGGAGGAGTGAATACTTGCTTTTAACAGAGCAATAAATGACCTACTGCACCTGCAAAACAGTGCCTGTCTTCTTGAAGAAGGGAAGCTCCACTGTAGATGTCTGTTAGGACAAAAACTTCATTGGGAGGAGAAAACAAAAATGTGCCAACTGAAATTGCTACAAGGGAGAGACAGCAGTTCTTTCCCAGCTGGGATGTCAGGATGCAATGAGAATGAGTCATTATGATGCAGTTCTGTGATTCAGACAATTCAAAGCCACTCTGGGATGTCAGACCACCAACATATTTGTGCTGTGCATGAATCCATACAAAGATAAAAGTATTCTCCAGCTCTTAATAGACTCCTACGTCTCTAGCAACTTTCTCACAAATTTTTTTAAAATTTTCTTTTCTAAATTTGTTACCGCAAATCTGGATTTACACAACTCTTGCTCCTTAGTAATATATCTGTATTTGTTTCATGTCACTCTTTATCAGGAAACCTAGAGGTACTATATAGTGTAAGAGAGCCTTAGGAAATTCAGACAAATATCCTAAAACTAGGAGTAGATAAGGACTAAAAACCAGAACTGTTTCGTTGTTAATTTTTTTTACTCATAAAGCTGAACAAGAAGAGCTCTTCCTCTGAGACACAACATAAGTCTAAAGCAACTGCTTTTCTTTCAGGTGAACAGGTTGAATGTTTTCCTTACCCTCCTGTTCAAAGCACGATCATAACGTCCTGCAGTTTATTTTGTGGCAGAACAAAATTAACCTGTAGACATGGGCTAATCCCTTACTATTTCCTTATCTGTTTTCATTAGTAATTGCTACAGTCAGTCTTTGAACAGAATGGATGCATAAATAGATCAGCAGCGTTCAGGCACACAGTAGGCATAAAAAGTGCTTTCTCATCATATGCATTTCTAGTCTGCTCTCTTGTCCTAACTCTTCCAGAATGTTCCTAAACTTACAATATCAGAAAGAAGAAAGAATTTCCCGCAGCCACAAAAGTAAGGCATAATTCTGCTGCTCAGAACAGTTGGAAAACCTATAGGAATTTATTTTCATCCTACTAGACACAAGAAACCTGGAAGAGCATTGGAATATGATACCACTCATTTCACCATACGATCTGAAAGGTTGTACAGAAGTTATCAGTGAAAGCCAAAGCCTGATTTTATTGATACCAAGAGTTCTGCCTGTGGAAAGTAAGAGATTGTGAATGACACAAACAGATTTCCTAATGTTTGTGGAGTCTAATGATTAACAACTGCAAGATGAATGAAAAATAACTTGAGTGCTGGTAGTACACAGAAAATTCGTTAGACTTGAAGAAACCTTTGGACAACTTCAAGGACTGCAAAAGAATGGATTGATTTCTTCCAGCTCTCTGGAAGCCTGCTCAGAACACGTCAGAGTTTCTCCTTCGGGCAGTCAGGAGAAGTAAAGAGCTCAGCAGAAGCAGTTATGAAGGACAGGGAAATGAGTCATCCTAACCACTGTAATGATCTCATCAATCCTTCACTGTGTCAAGTTATAAATATATAGTAAATATTGACAAGCGTGTTGAGGCAGGTTTTGAAAGAGAACATTTATCTTATTGTTGTTCTTGCCAGGATAGATAATCCTCAAAGAAGCTAGTAGTTTCAAAGATTTAGGGAGAAACTCATTATGGAGAATATGAGAAATCATTTCAGGGCAGATTTTTGGTTGCTGAAGGACATTGAGATCTACTGGTGTTTTCAGTGTGAATACTCTTTTTCCATCTACTCCCCTCCACCATAATCTAGTTATTTATTTTACTAGAACCTTTTTCTTTGCAACTTCTAACATTTGCCGTCAGTTTTGCCTACCTCAAACTTTGGAGGACCAACAGCATCCACAGTGATGTCCCGTATTGTCCAATTTCCCATTTGAAATTACCATAAAACATTAACTTCTCATAAATATTGCACAAGTGATTATCTAGATTTAATTCACTAGAACAATTGGATTTCTGTCTTTTCCAGGCACTTGTAGAATTTGAGGCCTCCAACCTTAACGCTTGGTTCTCATAAGTTCTGTTCCTCTATTATTATAATTCTATCACACTGCAAATCTATGCTGAATTTCTACTTATACAAATTCAAACTGCGATGGCAAAAAGTACTTCTCTGGCATACAGGGCACCACACTCCCAATCACTAAACACCTCCTCATCCAAAATACACATTTCAGAGAAGAGCAGAAAATACAGGAACAAACATTTTTGTGCCTGTGTTTAAAAAAAGAGAGAAATTGCACCTCGTTTGCTTAGAAGTCCAAGCTAAGGGACATATTCCAAACAGAAAACATCAAACTTGGTATTTGTGCTCTTTGGCAAAGCTGTAAGCAACAGGAAGTTTTTAGGATAATACTCTTCTCGTCAAGCAGAATGTTCCTTGTTACGTTCGTCTCATTACAAATTGCCACAGAGTATTTAAGCTAATACCACTGTTAAAGTTAAATCCTTCATGCTAGTTAGTTAGAAGAATTGTACTGGAAGGTACATTGTAACATCTAAGTTTGGTGACTATTCTGTAGAACTAAAACAATTCTGGAATCCAATTTGCATTAAATGCATTAGTGTCTAATCATGTAACAACTGAGCTCATGTTTTTAAGAATCTAAGACAGAAAGATGAAGAGAACGGCTTGTTATATTCTTATAAAAATAGTCACCTGTAGCTGGTATTTTCTGCTGATTCAAATGGAATATTCTGTAATTAACATGACATCCCATATTTCATCCACAGAACTCACCAAATCTTACATATAAACCAGGAATGACCAATGGTCCTTATTTCCTAAGTCATGCACCAAATGTTACTCAAGTCAAAAGTCACAGAGATGCCCCAAATTTTGGAGGCCCAACATAAAAAGCATCACTGTGAGTGATTGTCAAGCACAATTGGAGCTGACTACCCAAGAGCTTCACTGTTCCCTGGTGAAAGGCAATATATTAAGGATTCAGCTGGGATCTCCAGATAAGGAGCTCATCACCCCTCCACTGTTTGCTGCCTGTCACCATCAGTGTTTCTGATGAATCCACCAGTCTCGTGCCAACACAGCCCCACAGGGATGTCCCAGCAGGAGCCACCATGACCTGGTTGTGACACAAATGCATTCCGAGAGCCAGAACTATCCACTCTTTTGTTCAATGTGATATAATCTCAAAAATACATTTCTGCTTACAGGTAGCCATGCACACTCTATGTTCAAAAATATAATCATGTTTGTGGGTGCCCTGAAGAGATCAAAATTATCATGGAGCTTTAATAAAATATTCTATCTGTTTCAGCTAAAATTTCTGTTCGATATAGTGTGACTGGAACCAATTTTGTTTGGCTTTCTTTCTCCGGACTAACAAAGAGAACCCAATTAATGAGAGCCATTTAATATTTTTTTAAATCTCATTTTAAATCCTCCTCTCCTTTTGAAGCTAGCATAGACAGAAAATGTTGCTTTATAAAAAAAATAAAACATCATAAGACAATGACTGTGTATGAGCTCTTATAAGAAGGCATTAAACACTTTGCAAACTTGGGCAGATATTACATGCTTATTTAATGAAAGAGTAATTTCTGAATTCTTTTGTTGAACGCTAAATTGAATTATTTCCACATAAGCTTTGGTTTCTTCATTTGAAAACTCACAGATGTTATGTAGTTGAGGCAGAGCAAATTTCTGCTAACCAGGTAATAATTAGTTTTTAAAAGTTCAGATGAGATATGTTCTGATGTGACAAAAAAGGGATAAAAAAAAAAAGGGAATAGAACAACATTTGCAAAATGGTCAGCAAAATATTTATTCATGGACATCAGGAATGACAATAGATTTTCTACTAAATGGCTAAATTTTAGAAAAAACTAACCCATTAAGAGTGGGAAGACTGCACCTCAAATATTACAGCTGTATTTTACAGACAGTATATATTTACTGGAGACTTACTTCCTCTTTATCTAGTCATTTACTGATTCTGGATACCACACAAAAAGAGATACAGTAATATTAATAGATAGTGTTTTGCAAATCATTAATGAAGATTAATGTCAGCTTCTAGAAGAGTTGCCACAATACCAGAGAAGAGCTGTCCTGGGTTATTTGCAACTGGCCATGTTCTTTGTTGTACATTCCCAAAGAGTGGTTTCAATCACTCTTTCTTTTCTTGCTGTGCAGTGGCCTACACTAACTCTCCCTGTTACTGCTTTACAAAGTTGTAAGTAAGAGAAGAATGTCCTGGCCTCTATTATTTTAGCACATTTGAAGTGCAGCTTTTCTACCTCCACTTCACTGACTGCCAACTGATTGCATTCTTTGGGGTTTGGTGAAGCAAGAGCATAAGCTGGCCAAGTGGTCAGAGAGACTCAAGGGATGCAGAGCTGCTTGGTGAGTGCAGCGAAGCAACTACAGTCCATGTCAAGCATCACATCCATCCCTGTGCCTGAGATATCCTGCTAGGAGGTTGTAACAGCTGTGTAATAATTGCTGTTCTTCTGCCCTTGTCACCTCGAGACTGCAAGTCTAAGTTGATTTTTAAATTGTAAATGTAACTGGAAAAGCAGCAGATATGCTGGGAGTCTTCTGAGGGACCCCACCCTCCTTACAGCGAGGGCCTGGTGTTAACTCAGCAAAACTCAAGAACACAGTTTGAACATTTAGCTGATGTCTGTCGGGAGCCACCAAGATTCCAATGAGCTTGAAGTTTCTGACACTGTAACTAAGATGATGTAACCTTAAATATGATGAATCACAAAGACCAACTGGTTAGTGGGATATAGCTTGACTGAACTTACAGAGCCAAAGCAAGAAAAACTGATAGAATTCCTTAATACGAGCCTTGCATCTCCCCTCTTCTCATCAGGTGCATCAAACATGCTCCTTAGAATTGCAGAAGTTTGGGTGCACAATCCTGCAAATTTTCATCCTGGTGTACCAATGAGCCCGTTTTTCCTCGACAATTCCTGCCCTTTCCCCAGTCCTCAAACAGCAAATCAACTATTGCTCAAAAATGGCACACAACACAATTGATTCTTTCCTCAGCAGTGCCAGAGACCTGGAAAACAGAATTGAAGTTCAGTTTAAAAATCAGGTAACAGCAGCTTTTACAAACAGCAGCTCACTGTTAAAAATGTCATAATAACAAATCTATGTTATTATTAATTACTTGAAGCTTACAAAATCTTTTTTTTACAGTTAGCAGGTTTTTTTGGTACTCCACAAGGAGATAATCTGTTTCAAAATGCTTTATAAAAAAAACCCTGCAACAGAAGATAAATACTGCATCAATACAGCAGCACAGGTATCTTGTAATGTGATATTAAATATGCTGGCTCAGATACCACGGTAGCACACTTCATATGGATAATTTTCTTACACTCTCAGGAAAAAGTTAATGATGAAGGTGATTCTCTGAAAACTCTTGTAGCAGAAATTTTGATTATCTACTTCCTGCTTAGAAATAATAAGCAGCACCATGCTAAAATCTTGAATATGCACTACACAGCCCTGCAAAGACTTTCTTCCCCTTGAGCCATCTGGCAGAAGCTATCCTTAGATGCAAACAAAACATATGGATTGTTCTTTGAGAAATAAATGTATACTCTTCAAATAATTTAGAGAAGCAAACTTAAGCAGCAGATTTCAGCAAGTCTGTGGCAATGGACAAACATCCCAAACCACCTTCCACATCAGCAGTAACAATCAGTCCAGTGCCAGGGAGGAGTGCACTAATTCCTGCCAGGGGTACTCCTGCCCACATACCTTCTGCAGCTTCTAGGTGCTTCTAGGTGCTCGTAGAGCTGAACCGTAAGGGTAAAACGCCACACATTGGGGGAACCAGCAGAGGTGAGAAAGACAGCAAAATATTCCTTCTTTTTAATAAGGAATTGTGTTTAGCAACTATTTATTCACAGAAAATGTTAATTTACTGGTTTTCCTGAAAATAAAAAGCACAAAATCTCACAATAGGAATTTTAAGTTTAATATTATCAACATTGTGTTTGGACAGGTGCTGAAATTAACGCCGGGATAGACCAAAGCGTGGTCCTGACCTGCCTGCCCTGAGTGCTGGGCACCTCAGCCTGCACCTGCCTGGGATTCCAGAGGGTTCTCCACAGAGGACGTACAGGTATCTGAAGAGTGGCACTGGAGNCCCCGCGCCGCTGTCATGGCGGCTCCCTGCGGCCGCTGCCCGCACATGGGCTGAGGGTTCGCCCCGGCAGCGCGCGCATCTCTGTGGGCGCGGGGGTCGCGGCCTCGAGCGAGGCGGCGGCGGTGGCGTGAGGGGAGCGGGGCGGGCCCGGGCGGCGGGACCATGCTGGCCCTGGAGCGCGCCCTGCTGAGGGGCTTCCTCAGCGCCGCGGAGTCCCTGGAGTGGAAGCAGGGCGAAGTCGCGGCCGCAGGTGAGGGGAGGTCCCGGCCCGGCGCGGGGAAGGTGCCCGCTCGTTGTGCGTGTCCGGAGCCACCGCACTGAGCCGGGGCCGCGGCTGGCGGCTTCCTCCCCCCGTGGGAGTGTTCCCCCTTGGGGCCCTGTCTGCTCCTCACCGAACTCGCGGGGGAGGCCGTGGGCTTGTCAGGCTGGAGGAGCGGGAGCGGCACTGCCGGCAGGGCTGAGGCGACAGGAGCGGCCGGGGCTCCGCAGGGTTCCGTGATCGCCCTCGGTGCGAGCGGCGGAGGCTGCGGGCGCAGCGGTGCTCGTGCCGGCAGACACCCCGCCGGCCGCCTTGTGCCGGCACTCGGGAGGCTCCTGAGCACCGGGCTCCCTCCGGCTGCCTCCCGTGTGAGAGGCTGCCTGCCTACTGGAAGCTGGCAGTGAGGTGAAACGCGCTCTTGGAGCAAAACGTGGGAAGGAAGAGTCTGGCATGAGCTGCCTGTTCTATATGTATTAGTTATTCGGTCACAGTTGCTTGAGGGATCAATGGGAAATAGTCTCTTGAGTGGACTTGGTTAGACCCAGCTTTCCTGCAGGGGAACGCAGCAGTTTTTAAATATAACCTTTGTCATGAAAAGGTACTTCCATATTTTAGGCAGGCTAAAAATACAGTTGTGCTCAAGTCATGTGCCATGTTGTAGCATATTGAAAGTCTCATTTATCCTTACCTAAGCACTTACTGAATTTTGGAAAAGAACCGTACAGTGCTAATCGGCTCTTATTCCTTATGTGAGGTTTCATTTGGCCTTAATCATTGTACTGCCCAGGAATGATAGCTGATGTGACTGACATCTGTCACATCTGTCTTTTCAACAAGAGTTGTGCGTGCTGTTTGTGGTGTGGGAGTTTTGCTGATTGCTTTTTTTGTCGGGTTGTTTTTTTAGTTTTGGTTTGTTTTGAGGTACTTTAAGTAGTGTGCTGCTATAACATGTGGGGAAAACTTGTTGAGGGAAGGCATCTTGCAGTAGAGATAGAAAATGGTGGGGTTTGTGATGATTCTTAGTCATCATTTACATGGGCCCTTCCTATTGATGATCCTGAAAATAAATTTAAAAGCCGTGATCTTGAATTTGTTTAGTGTCCTATAAAAAGCTACACACAGAATCAAAAGCAGGCTGGAGGAGCTTACAGTTATGTTACTGGAAACAGAAGAGCCTCAATATTCTTCATTCACCATCACGTGTCCTCACAGCCCATAGTTATTCTACAAACTACAGCATTGCCTGTCTGCGTAATTATAATCCAATATAAAGAAGTTGTCATTTGGTGAGAGAAAGTGTCTCCAAAGTATAGATTGGAGAAAGTCTCTTGTTATTTCTGTTCTCTGTGAGGTTATGATGTCAGCAGCATTGCAGAACCACTGCTGTTCTTTTGTATATGTCATTCCAGGTGCACCTTAAAGTGCTTTTTAAATAATACACAGCACACATTATCTCTTATATCATTCAGTAGATCATTGTGGAGAACAGAAGTAAACTTTGGCTGACAGCATGATGCAGAGACATTAGAATGAATGAGTCTCTGTCACCCATTCCTACAGTCATCCATTGCTGTTAGTGAAGGTGGTTCTACCCTCGGTGTTCCTGTATTTCTGAAATTTAAAATACTTGTTTAGCTGGATGAGCTTGGAGTTGGTATTCAGATCAGTTCTTTGCACAGCTGCTGCTTGTGTGGGTCCATGGCTGTGCCAGTGTTAAATTGGCTATCTCGGCTACTGATGTTAGTGCAGCTACAGTAACACTGTGACAGGGAGCTGCAATCCCCAGCTGGAATCACAGATTATTAGTAAGGCACTTATCCTATGCATTTCCTGAGCTGCACCATTACCAACACCTGCATCATCTAGTCAGAGACCAGGTAGTACATCTGCATGAGTTGTAGCCACAGCTGCAGGGTAGGCAGATGATGGTTTTGCTCAAGAATAGCAAGTTTTAACATGGTCACATTGTTCCAACAGCTGCTGTATTGATTGCATGGTAGCATATCTGAAGATAGCTTCTGTGCATAAAGTTGTAGCCTGGGTCAAGAACTTGATGGGTCTGAAGCTTCTTAGAAATAAGTGTATAGCATTTCTTGACTTCCCTTTGTCTTGAAATCAGGCTTAAGTCATGGGTCTAAATCCATCTTAGTAGTTACTCCGAATAATCTGCTCCATATTCAAGCTTTTCATTGAGATAATATAGTTACCATAGGAAATAATGCTTTTGTAAAGATAAAATCTTATTGCCCATTATTTGTGGGTATTCTAAGCATGTAAATGAAGGACTGAGCAGTTTCTGCAGTTTTGCATAAGACTTTATTCACTGAACTCTGCAAATATTAAATCATTTTTATTTGTTGCATTTCCCCTAGATTGGTTCTCTAGTCTGTGAAATTTTTGTCTTATTTATAGGATTTTACTGTTGATTTAAAATGTTTTGGAGGAAGAAAACCCTCTTGTTATAATTGAAATATTTTGAAAGGCCATCCATTTATTTTTTCCTGAAATTTCAGTGCAAGCTTTTGTTTTACATTCATCTGGTTGCTTGTGTTTCACTGTAACTTTAATACAGATTATTTTGAATGAGGTGACACCTGCTAGTGCTGCTCTTGAGTTTCAATGCAACTGCACATTCCCTGCAATGTAAATGAAGATACATTCTTTAAAAGGGGAGTGGTATATATTTTTGTTTGAAAAGGTGTAATAGGTCTTGAAAGACAAAATTGTTTCGAAGTTGACACTGATTTCTGTGTTGTTGGTTTTTTTTTTGTCTTCCAGAAAGTGGATCATTATTGCAGTTGATGTTTGATGGGAAATATGAGGCAATCTTTTCGAATTCATCCATTCAGAATGTTTTCAGTGCGTCTTCTGTGACGGAAGAGAACATTGACACTTATTTGGAGAAACAGATTCTAGCATACCTGGATTGTTCTGCAGAGGTTGATAACGTGGAAAGGTGGAAATTATTATTTATTATATGGAAGATTGGTAGAGGCCATGTTTCATTTTTACAAAAGGCACTTAAAAAATGTGTAATTTGTGTAGGGCCTTCAAAATCCTTGCACTGACAGGAAAGCAGAAAACAAATTTCTTGGGTTATTCCCCCCACTCCCTTGGGCATCTATTCATTACCATCCAGTGAAAGAAACAATGATGTTGTGATATGGGGGTTTATTGAAAACATTAGCTTTATTTACAGTGATTACCTCAGAAGCTGCTGGTATAAAGAACCCACAAATGTAAATTCATGTTGCCATATCATCAAACAATTAACAATTTTTTCTCTGAAATGTTGCATTACATTTATGTGGCTGCTTGAAATACTACATAATGTTACTGTCCAAGCAACGCCTGTATTTCTAAGTCTGACTTATCATAAGTTTGTTCTACTCTTCTTAATGTAAAAACGAGTAAGGTGTTACTCATGGGTGCTGTTCATCAATTAATTATTTTCTTCCCAAGACTTTCCCTGATGGAGTTTCTCTTAATTGTACTGTATATGCTAATTTTTGCTGTTAAGGAGCCTGAATTTACAGTTTGTGGTTTGCTGTGTAAATGATGAACAGACTGAAATCTGACATGCTGGGGATAGTAGAAGCAGAAAACTATCCATGTGTTGTGTATATAGATATAGATGTTGCAAAAGGTGAAAAAGTTTTGCCAAAAGAACAGTAAAAGATAAGAGATGATAAAGGTTAAAAAACATAAAAGTAAGAGGAAGTAATTGTTACCAGTTAGTGTTGGCAGAGTACAAATATGTGTGTTTTGGTATGACAGACATAAACTTAAGAGTTTTTGCTAAAATATCAGAGAAAAAAAATAGTTGACATGTTTGAAAAACTGAGCTGAGCTTTGTTCATGATCATAGTGTGTCAAAAACTCATCTTGTGGTGTGGTACACAATACAGTGCACTCCTGCTTCCTGGGTTGGAGTGTGTAGAGGTTTTTCCTGTGCATGTTTTTCACTAGGTCTTTCTTGTTTGGTTTTTTCTTTTCCTTACTTTGTTGTGCTATTACTGTTAAATATTAGCTGGGGAAATTTTTCAATATTTCTAGATTCTGTCACCTTGCAGTAGATAATATGACAAGGAAAGAAAAATCAGTCAGTACTTGAAACAGACTCAATCCTGACCTTGATTACTGCTTCAAATATGTGTTGCTGCCTTTATAAGCCGTTCAGCTTCTTGAAGGTAATCACAATCTGTATCAGTGGAACTTTATATGTATCCTGTTATATAGTACACTCCTACTGCAGTCAGCAAAGGAATTTGTTTCTTGGCTGCTCACGCTCCAGCTCTTTGGTCTGAGGTTTTTCTTGTTTGCTCTGCAGCTCTGAGCTGCATTCGAAGCCCCCTTGCCAGAATATATGGAGGCAGATCTGCAATATTTTGCCTTTCAGAAGCAGACAGAGGGTTTTCTGCCCAAAATTACAGCCTGAAGTTTTATTCAAAATGAAAGCAGAGTCTTCAAAACCTATCAGTGTCTGCCAGAAACAGTTTTGTTTGTAGCAGTCAAGTGAATTTTTCAAGCTCCATTAGTAATAATTTAAGAAGTTTTGGGGGCTGAAGGAAGTAAGTTGTGACTTTCTCTTACAGAAAAACTTCTACTGAACTTGCTTGTTTGAAAGACAGATAATTTCCTATTTTAGGTAGACACTGCACAGCACATTGATCTGTATTGTCTTGGTCTCCGGTGACTTTCTGAGTTAAAATGTGTCACACAGTTACTTATTTTTCCTACCTGTAAGCCCTGTGTCCTGTCCTTATGGAAGGAACAAGTGTAACTTTTGCATCCAGGCATTGCATTGCTTATAATGAAACTGGTTTTGGTTTTATTTTTATTTTTTTAATGCCTAAAATGTAATTTTCTTTTTCCACTGAGTGATTCAAAGGAAGTACAGCAAACCTCTTAAGTTCTAGCCCAGAAAATTCAGGAAGACACTGGTTTTCTTGTGACTTCTTGTAGATGGGATAAATTGAAATAATTTTTTTTTCTTGAACTGAAAGTTGTAATTCTGGAGATTTAAAAGCACAGTAGGAGTTGAATTCAGTCGGAAACAGAAAGTTGGATAATGTGAATCTTATTCTTTTTGCACAATATAAGCAGTGCAAAGTATGGTTTTGTAATAGTGTTAAAAGAACTCTTAAGAAGTTCTTTTTCTGAAGCTAAAACTGAGCAGCTTGAGGGCAAAACAGCTCAAAATTTGGATCTAGACTGTAATTTCTTTGGACATAGCCTGTAACTTTTTCTACTTTCAAATCCATAGTTCTGTAAGGAAAATGATTTAGCAGCATTTTAAAATTTGGTGCAACTTTTTATATCTTTTTAACTGATTGCCTTCTTTTCCCTGCCCTAGGCATGTTTTCACTGTGGCACTTTTAGCCTTTATGGCTTAAAAATTAAGCATTCCTTGTAGTAAATGTGTTGAATAGGAGATTTTTTCTTTTGCTGTTTTCCTGCTGTTGCTACTTGCTTCGATGCTTCACAGCTATGTTCTATAGAAAATACAGCTTCATGGCTGTATTTTAATCAGCAGAATTTGGAGGATGAAGCAATATGAAGGATATGTGTTAACCATGTAGAGGGGGAATGCCTTTTTTGTTTTTTTCCTGAGCCTCGTATGAAGGAGGTGCATTTCTTGCCTGACCTGCAGTTTGCTTCAAAAGACTGGAAGGTAATAGTGTGCAGGTTCCAAAACCTAAAGGAATAAGGAAATGAGCTCTAATACTGGTTTTTGTTGAGTATGTTTTTACTACTTTTACGTTATTCAATGTATAAATGAACTCCAAACCTGGCAAAAGAAATCCATACAATAAAGTTTGTTAGGATTTCCCAAGCTGAACACTGAATGGTATTTCTGGTATTTCTCATGGAACATCTGATGGTTGGTTAACTGGTGTGCTATATGTAATGAAAAATGAAAATGAAGAAATTCTTGCTGTTTCTTCAGCTTGCTTTGATGTTTTTGGATTGAAAAAATAGCAAAGTTAGACACTGAATAGCTTTGGCTACTCTTCTGTAATTTCTGGCATCACTAAAAAGAGCAGAAACCTATAACCTCTTAAGCATAACCTGGCTATTGAATATTTTTTCTTTCATTTTGTTTGTAAATTCTAGACTATATGCACATCTCTCTTTTTTTTTAAATACCAATGCACCGTTATTCTTTATTTTTGAGGAACATTTGATACAGCAATGTGAATATTAGAGTATATATAAGCATGTGATCTGCATCATGAAGAACAATTGGACTCGGTGTAAACAGTGTTAAAAAAAAGGCAGCAAAACCCCCATTCACATAGAGGAAGGGCAAACAAGATGAGTGGATACAGACATATAGCGAAAGATAAATGCAAAATAAATTATGTAGATCACCATAGCAAGGGGGATATTTGCAGCAGTCTCTGTTGCTTTTCAAGCAGCACAGAAGAGCAGTTTTCAGGCAGCCTTTGGGAGGTGAGCATCTGCAGGTCTGCATTGTAAGTGTGAAGGGCAGTCAGGGAGACAGAATGAATTTTGTTGGAAAAAAGAATAGGGGATAGGCAAGGGAGGTCAGCATTTGCGGGGATTACAGCTTGAAATTGGTTTTCTGATACAGAGTGAGTGATAAGGAGACTGGGAGATGGTCACGAATCTGAAAATGGGGAAAAAAAAATTGGTGATGACAAATTGAACAGTGGAAAAACAGTATCCCAGCCAAAGTAATGGATTTGGTTTATCAGTTGTTCCAGAGGCGTTCTGCATGGATAAAACTGTGTCTCTTCAAGCAAGTTTGCCTTCCAGATAGATACCAGTAATGTTAAAATAAATAAATAAAATGTTACTAACAGAAACAGTGTAAATTATAAAATAATGAAAATGATCTTCAAAAGACTAGAGTACGTGTATCAAATCACAGTGCAGGGATGGTTGATTGTTCTGTGTTACCTTTCAGAAGCTTTGAAGCATAATTTATCATGGGAGAAAAATTAGGAAATGTATACCAATGTGGATGTTTTGTGTGTAATGGTAATAATTTAGTGTACAATAATTGTTAGTGCTTTGTGTTCTTGAGTTATTTGGAAGTTTCATGGTAATCTTGGATATGTTTTCATGTTTCCTAGTAGAAAGTTACTGGCTGAATAATGACAGCCAGTAAGTGTTACTTTGTTTTGCTTGACAAGAACTCTGTATGCCAGTCCTTGTTCTCTAACTCCCCTGAAGGATAATTTTGGTTTTTTGGGTTTTTTTTTCTTTTCAATTAAATGTTCCCCACCCCTGCTTTCTTATTGTTCTACATCTTTTGTTGCGTTCTTGCCCACCAGCTGCTTGTTTGTGTGTGGCTTTTCTATTTTACTTTGGTTTTTAAGGGGTTGTATAACACTTTATCCTTTTGTTTTAGTTGGGGGGCTCTTCCATCTGTAAGTTTCTGTTTTATAGAAAGAAAGGACTAGGTTTTTCTGTTTCAGTTATGCTCCTTAACATACCAGTGTTTATATCAAAGCTGCACAATAAAAATGCTAACTTTTTGTAGTTAGGAGGCCTGTTCTCTATGATAGGGCCCTTGTTGATAAGGTTCTAAGTCATTAAGGTATTATGAAACAAACCAGAAGTTTGTATATAAATCTTAAAAGTCTGCACCTGTTAAATGGACCTTTAAATTCTGAGAGATTGTGCCCTGCCTTCTGCAGACCACATAGATTATTTGTGTGCTAAAGAAATCATAGTAATGTAAAATGAGCTTAGTCTCGTAGATAAAGAAAATTTTGCCATACCTGGTTTCAGAAATGAAGCAAAGTCTCTTTATTTCATCTTTCAATAAATTACTATTATTTAAAATAAAACCCATGATGAATTAGGTATTATTTACTGCCAAAGTATCTGAACCAACTTGGAGGTAGTATTCTGAACTTATTTGCTTTCATTTATTTTTGTTGTCAGAGGGAGTGAAAATGAACAGCTATGTTGAAACAAAAATAAGCTTGCTCTCTTGGAACATACGCTAATGCTGTATTTTTTCTGTGAAAATGCTGAGATTTTGATGTATTATAAGAAAATAAAATAACCATGCAATAGGCAAATATTGGATTATCTGCATCCTTTGCTAATCTTCTGATCTCTGATAGTTATGTGCAGCCTTAAATTGTGAAATAAGTGAACTAACTCTGCCTCCAGAATGTTTGGCATTAATTACAACCTTTATAAACAAGCATGTTTCCAAGGCTTCTAGTTTCCTATGTGCATTCTTGAATATTCCATTCATTGTATCTTCCTCACAGGATACTGATTTTTTTTTTTCTTTAAAGCTGAGGGTTTTGAGCTAGCACAAAATTTAATCAGCTCTTGTAGCCTTAAGTGAAAATGTAATATGTTGCTAATTGCTGTTCTTATCTATCTATATTGCAGGCAGAGGCTGATGTTTCTGCTTGGTGTGGGCAGTTTGCAGCTCTTTGTTCAAAACAATTGGACTGGGCCTCCTGTTCAGTTAAAGCTTCAGGATTTTTTGCCGCCTGCATTGTTACAGAAATTCCATGAGGTACGTTTGGATTTTAATAAGCTGTCCTTTTATTGTCACTGCTTTTCACAAATAACCATAACACGTATGTGTGTCAGAGAAGGCACATCTGCAAGGTTGGGTGCTAGAATGAGTTGCCTTAAGCATCGATCCTACTGGCTGCTATTGCAGCATCTTCAGTTACATCAGCAGTGTCCTAAAAGTAGTTACTGTTTCTCTGCCTAAGATATTTCCTGCTGGAAGTGCTGGGTTTGGATGGAGAAGATATCTTTAATATAGGCGAGCATTTGCTCAAAGGGCATTTGCAATCAATAAACCTTTTATGTGTTTATTTTGGGATATGTTCTTAGCTGGATCAAAGAAAAATGTTTATAAATGGCTTAGAAATTTCCCCTCCTTAGGGAAAGGTAGAAGTTGCATATCTTACAAATAGCAGAGTGTTTGGCAGATGCTAACAGTAGATTTGGATGCTCAGTATCCTGTTAGGCTCCTGAATGCCAAGTGAGTTGAGGTAATATTAGTACAAAAATGCTAATTTAAATAGAGCTTTTGGAAGCAGAAGGGACTGTAGGAGATGAAACTGAGGACTGTCAGTTTTATTTATTTTGTCATTGTTTTATGTAGACTACTAATTAACACCCTAACTTCTTTTAGTGAAATGTGTGTATTGTTTCTCATGACAGTACCACAGTCCAGACTCTCGTCACCTGTGGTTCAGCACAGCTTCCTGATTTTTCTTTTGGGGTTAAAGCTGTGGTAAAATACTGACTATTGCAGTGTATCAGTGAAGAATGTATCAGTAGTCTCTGCTAATGCTAAATCTATACATGAGTTTGAATTTAGAATTTCACTTAAGAATAAGGCATGGACCATGAGCAATGTAAATGCTGTAAACTGTGAAATGAGGGAAAGTTTGAGTATATGAAAAGTTCCACGTGAAACTGTTGGCTCTGCTGCCTTATTGTGGCATGTTTTGCATAATTCATGAAGTCCTGCCTTAGGTTCATTTGCAAGGTTGTATTTCTAAATAACTAATTTAGATACAGTATTGTTCCTGGTTCTTAAACAGATGTTTATAAATTTGTTTTGTCTTTTAGGGCTGGCATAGTGTGTATATATAGGCTTCTTTTTCTCTTGATTTTTGATACCTGAAATACAAGTCTCATCTTCTGATGACTAAATAAGTAACAGTGGAAACCAAGTGTACCTTGGTTTCCAACCTTCTAGGGTGTGAAATGAGTTAGCAGAAATTTTGAAGTGTGCTACCTCTGAGGGGAAAAGTAGTTCATTTTGCTTTTATATATAGTAAAAATAATAAAACCTAATTTCATTCATTCTCTTTATAATTTGTTTATAATATTTAATATTACAATATTGAAATATTCTTACAAGTTTTGGGTTCTGTTTACTGGAGAATTCTATATTCTGTGTTAGTGTGTATGCACAGGTTGCAGTCTAACGCAGTCGGCAGCCCAAGATGATGCTCATTGGATTGCTGTCACTGACAGAGTTCAGAGACCTGGAAAATACAGTGTTCATAATTTCTATTAACCATTTAATAGAATCATAAAATGGTTTGGCTTGGATGGGACTTTAAAGATCACCCAGTTCCAACCCCCCGGCTATGGGCAGGGACACCTTCCACTAGGCCAGGTTGCTCAGAGCCTCATCCAGCCTGGCCTTGAACACTTCCAGGGAAGGGGCACCCACAGCTTCTCTGGGCAACCTGTTCCAGTGTCTCACCACCCTCACAGCGAAGAATTTCTTTGCCTAAACCTACTCCCTGTCAGTTTTAAGCCACTCCCCCTTGTCCTGTCACTACACGCCCTTGTAAATAGTCTCGCTCCATCTTTCTTGTAGGTCCCCTCCAGGTACTGGAAGGCCACAGTTAGGTCACCCTGAATCCTTCTTTTTTCCAGGCAATTTCATGTAATGTCTGGAAGAATGAGATACTAATTCCCTGTTGAGTAAGGAAATACATGATCTCCTGTTTAGTTTCTGTTATATTACTGCAGTGGCTGTGAATGTGATGCTTTGAAATATGTTTGCTTATGCAGGGGTGGTATTGCAGAAACTAAACTGGCAAGAGATTATAAAGGAAAATGGACTTGAACATACTTTATTTCTAATGAGTGCTCCATCAGACTTCCATATTTCTTCAAGGTTTAGCTATTTATGCATTCAAGGAGAAGTTTACCTTTATTTCTATTACTGCTGTTTGTATTGTCTTCTGACATGTTAACGTTTTTTTTTTCCCAAGAGCACTACATGCTTATGTGCTAAAGTATAATATCCAGTTCTCATCTTCATTAAAAGTCTTAATTCAAAAGGTTTTGAATGATGTTTTGAATTATCTTTATGTACTTTTCATTCCAAGGATACTTAGTATATAAACACTCTGTAAAAATGAACATCTCAATAAAGTGACATTTCTGTGTTTCCTTTAACCCAGCTTTACTCTCTTGCATACGCAGATATTCAGAAAAAGTGGGTTAAAAGTGGAACTCTTAACTTTCTCCATCTATTGTAACCTTCCATATTCTGTCATCAAGACTGATAAAATCCATTTTTAAACAGATCTGCCATTTTTCAGGTTTTCAAACTAAAATGATTTTTTCCCAGATCAAGGTTAAAAAATTAGGTTTTTGTGTTTCTTTTAGCCTGCTCTAAGTAATGTCACTAAATTTCAGCATTACAATGTCTCATTTATTTCAGAAATATTTAAAAAACTGTTAACTCTTATTTTCAGAACACTTTATTGGATTAGTCTTTGTTTTCAGGATATATAACTGCTGCCATTTCTATCCTTGGGAAGTTTCACCTCTGGATCAGTGACATAGTCATATGTCATTTCTGCTCCCAGATAACTTCTTTTCTTACAAGTGCAGTAAGGCTACATGAGACTATAATTAGTTCTAGTGAAGAATAAATAAAAAGATGAGTTGCTTGTAGGGGGCCTCTTGGATATCTTCCATGAACAATATTCATGAGTATGTGTATGTTATTTCCCTTTCCTCAGATTGATTCCAGCCTTCTCTCTAAATTATGGTTGCATTCATGTACTCTATTAAGATTTAGTTTTATGTCCTGCAGAACTGGCTTGTGATTTTCAGAGTCCACTAAAAAGCATTTTAGTTATTAGATGTATTTCACTTTTCTAAAATAAATGTGAGACTACTACGCCAGTTAATAGTCTGACTGATACTATGCTGAGTTTTTTTAATGAGTGAATGTGGTAAAGGAAGATTAAAAATTACTGAATTCTGGTTAAAATGGATTAGCAGTTCTTGTTTTGAACTTGCTGGGGTTAGACTAAAACGTTATTAATAAGCTCAGTGCTTATAATAAGTGGCTTATAGTAATGGGCTCCTTGTGTCTTAAAAGAATCGTCACTGTCTCCTTGCATGTAAGGGAATAAAAGGTATAAAACTGTTGGAGCATATTTATTCTGCCTTAGGTTTCAGAGTTTCTATGTGTTATCTTATACAACTGAGCTTAGTATTTTCGGTGGATGAACTGGAAAAAAATGTGTAGTACTACTAATGAAGACCACTGATGATTAAGAATGTTGTGAGGACAAGCTGCTTGCTGCTTTATTTGTTGTCTGATTTCATATCACAAGTAGAATGTATCTGGTAACAGTGAGAAGCTTCATCTGGAAGATCTCAATCTGTTAATTGATAATACATGTAAATAACTGGTAGGAATCCTCCAAATGCATATATCAACAGCTCCTGCTCTTCTTTTTGTAGCTTCCAGGCTGATCCCAAAGAATAAGTTTTGGAATGCATTTGAATAATTTTTCTTCCTTGTGTTTATATTACTCCTTCTTTTATGCATTGTTTGATCCTTTTCTGGAAGAGACTGAAATATTGCCACACTTCTATTGGCATCTACAGCCATATTCATAATTAATATGAAAAACACCAATGCACGATGTAGCACTACTGTCTCAAATCCAGTATGATTCCTTGGTCTTGTTAATTCAATCTGTTGTGAATTCCTTTTTCAGGCCCAGATGCTTGGCTTCCATTAGCATGAACTAGCTAGGAAGAAAAAAGTCTGTGCTTGACCAGCAAGATACAGGCTTTGAAAATTATGCAGATTTCTCCCTCTTGTGGGGAATGTAAGGAGGCAGAGTCTTGTAAGTGAAGATAGTCTGCTAAAGTAGCCTCCAGTCTTCCCCTGCATTCCCTTTCTATTAATATAGAAAAGAAGGGGGAATCTTAATGCAGTCACTTGAAAAATACTCTCTTAATAGCATGGCAAAGTCACCCTCATAGGGTATATGAACAAGAGCTTTCATAACCAAAGTGCTTCTACACATAGCACTCTCAGGCAGGACTTGCTTGCGCTTGCTCACCTTGATTATCTTCAGTCTGGACCTCAGCTCTCCATGGGTTACCTGTTGCTGATTTGGTTTGTAAAACTGGAGACAGCCTTCTCTGTAACCTTACCTCCTTTGCAGAAAGTTGAACAGAAAAGCAGTTACAAACAAAAGCAGTTCTTCCATCACCTTAAAGTCTAAAGAGTGAATTCTGTTTTCAAGGACCAAACCCTTGGCAGGTAACCTCAGTACATGCTCTGTTTATCAGGAAGATACGTCACCTTAGCTTTTCTAAATGACAAATTGTTGTGCAGTAGTCTTTGTATTTTTTAAAGTATGAGAAGCCCAGTATATATGGCTTAGTAGCCACATGCAGCAGCTTCCCGATTCAATAATTTGTTTGTCCCCACCCCACCTTCGCTTCCGTATTTAATCAAGTCTTCCTGAGCTGTTAGTCTGGCTTTGTCTACTTCTTTATGTCTGCACTTACCTTTTTATATGTAGGGGAAGGATCTCCAAGACAGAAAGAGCTGATGAAATGCTGCAAAGGCCAGAGTGGTTCTCCATACAAAAGTAAAAGCATGCTGAATGCTCACTTTGCTTCTAGTCAATATCATTAGCAAGAAAAGAACACTAATTCCCTAAACTAGAATTCTCATACAATCTATTTTTAGAACTATTGAATGTGAATGCAGAAGCTTTTTTCTGATTTTTGTCATTACCCAGGTGGCACCAGTTGTGCTGGGAAATACTTTTGAAATACTGTGAAAATTGAAATACCCAAGAGTACTGTCCTGCTTGCAGTTGATGTAGGGCTTTAGTAGTAGTAACTTAAAAGTAGCCATTAAGTTACTGTTTGGAAGTTGAATACAGAAACAGCTGTGCTTCAGAGATTAAAAAATATGGAACTAGGGTGAATTGAGCTTCATGTGTGTATTCAGTCAACAGATGGCCAAACAGAACCCCTTGCAGGTCCAGCAGAAGCTGGATGAGTACCCCAGTGATTTCTGTGCATATGTTCACGAAGCAGTTATCTAGTATATGTTTCTGTGCTTTAAGAAAATTACTCCTGAATAAAATAATTACACTTTTTGATGTCAACTTTGATGAAGAATAGAAAGACTCAAAAATCTAACCCAGGTTTACCAGGTCCAGGAACATTACCTTAGCAAGTCTTGGGTTGTGGCTGTTTTGAGACACGTGAAATTTTTGAATTACAAGATAGGTTCAACACATTATATTTTTAGGTGTTTAAGCACAAGAACACAAGCTCAAAATTTCTTTTTGCTCTTAGCCAATGTTCTAGAGATTTTGGTGGACTTTGATTTTTAACTTTGCAGTTCTTGAAGCTGTAACACTTAAACGTCTACCTCTTACTTGTAGCTGTTCTCTCATCTTAAAGACTACCTCAGGGCAGTGAATTCTGCATGGATAATGCAGTCTTAGAGCAGAAGCTGCAAAAATGAATGTAGGTTTAGACTTTCTCAGCTAAAGGTAAAGGATGTCTGCTTTTCTGTGGGGGATTTGTTTCATGAAAAAGGACACAGATTTGTTAAAATAGAAGATAGCAGTTCTTTGGCTCTGAAACTTTTGGCTTCTTTTCAAGGCTGTTATATGTCATCAACTGTCCCTTCTTCCTCCCTCATTCTTTGTTAATGTTACATTAGCAGGACTGGGTTTTGTAGTGAAAGGACTTCAAATGTGAATTTGAGATTAATTTGTTTCTACAGTGCTTAAACAAGTATAGATAGCTAAAGCATTGCAAGGCTGTTCTTGAAAAAGGTTTTAAAACAAATCTCCTTTGCTTTGCCATTGAGTATTTTAAGTGTGGTCTACTTTGATTATAGAAATAATCAAAAACATGCAGGTGGGGAAAAAGTTTACATTAAACTGAGAATTGTATTGAGTGTACCACTATGTGTGTGAATGTGTGTATTTGAAAAATTAATCTTTAGAAGTACTGATTGATGACTTTCCCCTCTCAAAGTCACAGATGTTGATAAGGGTCTCCCTTTCTGAATAGCCAGAGGTGCGACAGATCTGGTATATTTCCAGCTGGCAGTTGCTTTCCTTTATTCTCAAGTGGTTTGTCAGACTGTTATGATCATTGTTTTCCACAGTGGGATTGAAATGACTGCAGTGATGTCGTATGAGAATTCCCCTTTGTCCCAAAACATTGTCTGCAAAGTAGACGTATTTTCAATGCTAATGTGAACTAAAAAAACCCCTTAGTAAATCAGAATAAACTTGAAGATTGCTGTTACTAAAAAGCGGTCTAGGGGATTCATGTAGCTTAACAATTTTTGTTTTCAATGTAACCTGTTGATACAGGTTTTGCAAAGAGTTTCAAATAACTCAGGAATTATGTTATTTATTTAGTTTAAAAAGCTGAAATATGGTTCAAATAACTTACATCTTGGTTGTGTAGACTGGTTAAGAATCTTTCGCAGGCAAGTGACTTCAATGCAAGCTGTCATTTAACTTTCTCTTCTGCTTTTTCCCTTCCATTCCCTTTTCTTGCCCCGTTTATACCAGCTGAAAACTAAAACCCTATTTTTTTGTTCACTAAAGAAATCTGCCATATGAGAAGCAGGAATAGACTGGTCAATGGGTATCTCCCTGAGCCTGAAGATAAACTGCTCAAATGTTTTCATTGCATTAAAAGGGAGGGGATAATAGGTGACTGTCAGATGACAGTCACCACTGAGAAAGTCCCTGGACAGCTGCCTCAAGGCTCTTAAGTAAAAGAGTTAGTATAGAGAATGTCATACGGGAGTGTATCCAAAGCAGGGAGAGGTTTTTATTTGTCAGACAAAGGGAATAATGGCTCTAATATTGCTGCTCTGATGCCACTGCAACAGGAAGCTCTCTCTGGGGAAAGAAAATGATAACACATACTGACATCACTGCAGGAATATGTAGTGTATTTCAGTGCTGCAGGATTAATTTAATTATAAAATTGTTTTGTTTCTGTGATTGCAAATTGAATGGCATGGATTTACCAGGAGCTTTTCTCCTTAGATCATGGGAAGGATTATATTACTGGAATGTGTTTGAGGATGGTTGACTGGATGACCCATTCATTTCAGGTGGGAGGAAATCAGTGTCTTGCAGATCATGCTGATGTGGTGTATCAGGACAGCAAGAAACAGTGCAGAATTTACCATGATTTGGTAAAAGGTTGAGACTCCAAGAGACTGAGTTTTTGGTTTTATTTTGGTTTTGGTTTTTGGGTTTTTTAATGTTTTGAGCAGATTTTTTCCTTAGATACATTAACAGATATTTTTCCTGTTCTGTGTTACATTATTTTTTAATAAACTTAAGTTTCCTGAAACTTATTGGGTTTTTTTTCCCCTCTTTTAGCCAAAAGTGCTGCATGCAACTATTTTGAAGATGCTGGTTCTAGATGGTGAATCAGTCTATACCTTGACTTCTCATCCTATTTTGCTGCTTTTAGCCAGGATAATTCTTGTGAATTCAAGACACAAACTCACATCTCTCCAGGTAAGAAATATGTGACTAATGACTGACTACCAGCTACTCCTTAATTGGTTCTCTCATTCTTTTCTTCATACCTCATTGAATGATTCTAACTTCCATTTCCTTTTCTATAGCTCTGAGGTTCTTCCCTCTAAGAAACAGTTGGGACAAAGTGATTGCAATTATTCACAAGTATCTTCTTCTAAAGATAAGCTATACTCACTTTCTTCCCCAAAAGAGAGGAAAGGTGCCTTTGTTAGCTGGAAAAATTAGAAAATTTAATACAACCAGCTTCTTAAAGACACATACTTTGTGATATGATTTGTCAGGGGGTAGCTGGGAATGCCCTATAATGCAGTTTACATATCCTATATCCTTTTTAACAAGCTTTTGGATACTGTTAACCATTACTGTATGAATTCTAAGTCTAAATCTCTGTTGTGTATGTGTGTTAAAAACAAGAAGACACGATGAGGCGCTTCTTAGAGGGTCTCTACCTCCCTTGTAGTTCAGCAGCAGCCAGGTTGGTTGCAGGGCTCTCTGGAAGTGGGGGACTTTTAACAGCAGCAACTTCTCTTTATTGAATTCCAGTTGAACAGAATTTGGCTAGAGATCAAAATGCCACTTGGCCTCTCTTTATGCTTGGCTGACAACATCCATTCCCAGCTGGGTCTTTGTATGAGTGATGAATTAAACTGTGTGGGTGATGTTGGCTGTACTGCATTTCTGGAAGCCAAGTTCTTCCATCGTTTTCCCTGTTATTCACAGATGAGTGCTGTTGAATTTCAGCAACTGGGTCAGTCAGGGAAACTGAAAATGTACCTGGTGTAGAGAATTCCTCTGCTGCCTCCCCTGAGAATGTCATAACTGGGGGCTTTATTCTACACAATTGAGGTTCAGTTATTTGTGGCTACATCAAGTTTGAATAGTAGTTCAAAGGCAACAGCTGATAGGAACTACTTTCATCAACAGGTTGGTGTAGCAATTAAAGCTTGCCATTCTTTTTGCTTTCAGCTTGTTTCAGAGGTGGCCTCTTAATACTTTGGCTGCTTTAATAATAGTGCACATAAATTTAAAACAAGGTAAAATAGTTCAAAATATATTGTCTAAAGCATTAATAAAGCCCGGTATGCTATTTTACATGGAAGAGTAAATGCTTAAAAATCATCTGCAAGTTTTCAACTTGGCTCCCAAAACACTGCTGGTAGAATATTGTGCACAGCTCAGCTGGCTTATCTGAAACTTTAAAAATATATTCTCACTGATTCTAGCATTTCTGAGTGGTAAGCATAAGGCCTCAGGAAATCATATAATTAAACTGGGTACTCAGTTGTGTGGGAAAATTAATACGTTGTGGTATAAAGCTAAACTCAAATAATCTGAAACTTCTTACTTAAATTGCCTTTAGGTTTCTAAATAAATGATAAGATGTTGGGGTCTGACCTCTTTCTTGAAGTCTGTTTGTGTGCCTTTACTCTGTCCAGCTTGATATCAAAAGTCATCTTTCATTGCTTTTAGAAATTGACGCTGTTATTCTTTTCAATGGTTCGTTTCTAGGGACATTAGAGTCAGCTCCATGTAATTGTTTTAGATGTTCATGCTTGAATACTGCACAACCCTTAGGTCAGTCTGATGGAAGCATACCTGCATAAAAAGTTCAGAAGATGGGTGCCTCTAAAGCACTCAAACATCTTTCATAGAAAATGATTGGTGTGCTAGCAGCATCAGAATAAATAGCAATCATTAGAGCCTCTGTAGAGGTGTGCTCTACATTCATGGATTACAATCTTAAGTATAATTTTGAGACTAGAGTAGTAAAATTAGCTTTTCCACACGTTTTCCCCTGTTGCAGTTAGAGAGAGCGGGCTAAGAGACTGGGAAACTTACGCTGTGTGTACATGGCTTTCTAAAATCAGGTATTTCCTGGGCTGTGGTTATGCTCTGCCTGCTGTAGAGTGAATGCTTAGTTCAGTAATATCCTTGCCCTTCTGAAGTTCAACATACAGACATTAGAACTTTCAATTGTGATTGTAATGTGTTCTCAAGAGCAATTCTGCTCCTACTCTGCCTCTCTCAGGCTCCTATATACTGCCACCTGAAGAAATAAAAAAGGTCAAACAGAACAGGAGAAAATGCATAGAAGGGTGATGATGGATGTTCAGAAATACTGAATGGCTTCCATACAAACGGTAACTAAATAGTTTAGGACTTTTCAGGCTGGAAAGATTGCTGAAGAATGAGATCATGGCTTTCTATTAAAATAATCTATGTGACACAAAAGAAGATAAGTAGGAAACAGCTGGATTTCGCCTTTCGGTTTTATTTTGGTCCTTTTCTGTTACAAGAGTTAGGAGCTATGAAATCAAAGTAGCAAGTGGCTGCTCCAAGATAAGTGTGTGCAAGTATTTCTTTTTTCTGCTGTTCACAGCATTTCTTACCAGATGGTGGTACTAAAGATTTGCAGGGTTCAAAGAGCAGTTAGAGAAATTAACAGAGGGAAAATCCATCAAACTCTTGGAGCACTGTAGAGCTGCCTGGATATGTTCATCTTTATGCTAGGTTATGGTGGTTTTTTTAATAAAGCAGATATTTTGGACAGGCTTGTGTTTTTTAGACTCTAGAACTGAAGATTCTAGGCTACAAAATCTGTATTTTAAAGCCACTTTCCTTTCTTTCTTTTATTTTTTAATGCTCTATACTTGTTACGAACTCGAAGTATCCATACTTTCTTTCAGACATTACCTTGGTGGACTCTAAGATGTGTAAATATTCACCAGCAGTTGTTGGAGGAGAGATCACCTGAGCTATTTACTCTTGCCCAGACCTGTATAAAACAAGGTATATTTCTAATTACTTGTTTTATTGGCTTGCAGCATCACTTTTAAGATAGCACAGGGGAGGGGAATTTGTAGTCATAACTGTTACAATGCTCATCAGACACTCAAATAACTGCAATGAGTAGAGAGGGAACAGAATTTCACTTAAGCTGGCATGGACTTGTACGGCACATGCTATTTTTCAGTCTCTAAGATGAAAATGTGATTGTAGACAAAGTTTTTTTTGACAGTGACTTGTTTTGAGACTCTTTGATATGGTTCTCAGAAACAGATGATGTAAAGTACACCTGAATCTGTACTGAGTTTTTTTCTGGCAGTTTTTGCTGCCTGGTGCCTCTTAACAGTTTGTTTATTTTGTCATTGAGGCCATCTGGTATTTCAAACAAGTACCTTCGTATTCCATAAAATAAATACTTTTAAACCATTTAAATTATCTTTGAGTAGGGCTTGAATAACCCACTTGCTTGTCTACGTCAAGTTCTCAAGAAAACTTTGTTAGTTACTAGAGAAGAAGACCTTCAAATTCAGGAGAAACTACACTTTTCTCAAGTGTTAGGTCAATATCATCACCTGACTAGAAGACAGCTGCAATGATTCCCTGATGTTCTGTAGCAGCCTATTACCCAAAACCAGTGGGACTCAATGCAGTTTCCCATCCATTTGGCAGTGTGCCAAGCATGGTATGGAGTGCCAGAAGGCTGTTGTAAGTTTGGGACATCAGTGCTTCTGGACCACTACATCAGTACTAGTAATGATGTGAAGCTTTCCCCAAAGGTCCTTGAAGTCTCAGAGTGCCTAAGCTTATCAAGCACTGTGAGTAAATGATATTTAGGTAGTGGTAAGACTGCTTCTCAATGTGTCACTTGAGTTCATGATATGGCTTTAGCACAAGTAATCTTGTATTCAGCTCATTGAAACTTGTTAGCTATGGAAAATCGAGTTGTAATGCGTAATTAAAGACTGTAACCTGATTTATTTTTTCCTTTGAAATTGTATCACTGTCACTCAGTTCAAAAGTTGCGTTTTTGTGTGGTTTCCAAGTCTAACCTCATGTCCAGTATTTTGTAGGCTTGAGGTAATATTTTTAAGTTACTAGTTTGTGGTTTTCTTTAAAAAAATCTCTAAATCTCATCTTCGAAAAAGCTGTTGCTAGGCAAGATTTATCTAAGCAAATTACGATTTAGTGAATTTAAAAGGTTGTGTAAAAACTATGTTCAGACCTAGCAGCTTTCTATGCTAAGTGAAATGTTTTGAGGATTAACAAATACTAACAAAAAAAAAAAGCCTAGGAGGTTTAAACAGCAAAGTCTGTTCTGGGTAGAGTTGACTGCCAGTCTCTAAATTCAAGTCAGAGAAAATGTTTAAAAAATCCTTGGTAATACCACTTTTTCATATAGGAAGACTTTTTAACACCATTAATGAAGCTTATTTGAAAAATTAAACATCCATTAAGGAACACAGCCTCAGTGCTACAACTGGGTAACCAGTCCTTTTTAAGTACTGTGATGCTGTTAGCTCTTTTGGAATTCTTACTATCTAAATATTTTTGCAAAATGCAGAAATAAAGCATGAAGCAAAAAACCCACTTCCATTTAAGACTAATCGGCATGAATAATTTTCAACGTAATGGTCTGTATTTGCAGGAATACTCTCTGTAACTTACTGTGCTTTGATGGAACTTAAACACAAAAAAAAGAAAAATGATTTTATGCTGAATGAAAAAATGCCAAGTCTTCTTTCCTGAAGACTTCAGATCTGTTCACAAAGGTATTTTCTCTTATTCAAGATGGAGAACGTGATCTTTATCATTCCACAAATCAGTAATTATTTAAAAAACAAACAAACAAAACCTCAACACACAAACAAAAAGCAACCAAACAGAAAATGTCTTAAGAATCGTAAGGCACCATTCAATACTCGATCTGCTGTTGAAAGTTCCATTTGAAGCTTACTATTTAAAGGGTGGGTATTAGCTCAGTATTTTGTCTTATGTTCTTTAGAAGGTCCAGTACAATCATAGTAGTTTATTTTCTGCAGAAGTGATATATCCCAGTTCAGCTTTGCTGTTAAATATAAGCAAAGACTGAACTTTTCTTTATTCTAGTAGCAATCCTTAGATCTAAAACTTGAAAAATGCTTTAAATCACATGTATTTTTATACACTGTCAGTGAATTTTTAAATGTGTGAAGGTGTAAAGAACAACAGACTTTTCTTCATGATATTTTAAATGTATTTTTAAAATGTCATTCTCCTGGACTACATTCTCATTTTTTCTTTTTCTTAATTTGCAGTGACAGAAGCAGAAGCTTTGTTCACAGGTGGTGAAAGCTGGCACTTAGCAGTTCAGTTCCATCTTGAGTCTGCCTATACATTTTTGTTTTACTATGAATATAAAAAAGCTAAACACTGTTTCAACATGGCTAAAGACATAACAAAACTGCAGATTAACCTTACAGGTAAGTTTTGCTTGTAAGGTCTATGAGGATGATTGGTTGGACCAAACTAACCTATGGTTTGTTGGGGGTTTTTTTGACATACCCAAGTAATGAAGAACTGGACTTTGAAAAAGCTTGATGTTTAACAGGCAGGTCTTACTTGTCTTGCAGGAATTAGTATTGCTTGGAAGAGAAGTATGACATCTAGTTAAAAAATCATCCATAAATGGATATTTGAGGAGTTGGGGTATTAATCCTTCTTTCTAGTGTTTCATGTCAAATTCTAGGTCTAGTCGCATCTGCTGGTGTCATGATGAATATTTTTTGTTTTGTTTTGTTTATTTGAAGACACTTCTAAAGGAGTCTGCATGATGATTTGATGCAGTCTTTCCCCTGTGTGCCACTAGCCTAGATCTACTCTGTGGAAATAGCTTTAAGAAGTCACTCCTAGGACTGGTGTCATCACAAGAAATGAGTAGGGAAATCAAATTTCTGATGAACAGAAATCCCAGGGATTCAATGCCTATGGAGACTTTATAATTATCCTTTCAGAACCTATTTGTTGGCGTCAGGATGATCAGATTGCTGCACTTGCAACTTTACATGGATAGATATGGATCTATGGTCTAGCTGGTCCTGCTAGGCAATCAAAATGACATAAAATCACACCTTTTCTGTGTGAGAACTTATGATTGTACCTGAGTAGAAATGCAAAAAATCTTTATCTAGTTTTTTTCTGTAGATTTATTAGTGGAAAGTGCTAAGGAGCTGAAACTTGCAGCTTCCTTACTTATTAACATCACTCTGTGTCACAAGGCTCATGTTCCTTCATACCTAGGTTGGAGCTGCAGCTAATACTGTTCATACCATTAATCAGTTGAATAATTTATTAAAAAACCCCCAAGCCATCAGCAGCAAAAATATCCCCTAAAACACGCAAAACCCCAAACAAAAACCCAAAGAAACACAAACTCTTAACAAATTATGTGGAACTTCATGCTCATTTATTCAGAGGTTTGGAAAGCTTACTTTGAAAAATCTGTAATGGAAATCTTGTGGCCTAATGCTTTTGTTTAACTATGAATTGATTATATTCAATGATATCTACTTAAAACGTAGTACTTTATATCTGAAGGAAATCTATACATTTCAATTATTCCTACCCTTTTTTTCCTGTGTGCAACACAATCTGTGCATGTGGTGTGTTCCAAGTGTGGCATTTATTGCCAACTTGGTATTATAAAGTACTCTTCTTTAAAATTAGTCAGAATTTTTCTTGTTTTTTTGATAAAAACATCAGTACTTGTGATGGTACTCACAGGTAAAAACACAATTAACTGAGAACAAGTAAAATCAAAGAGACAGGTGGTTATTCATTGATAGTCTTCATGTTGCATTTTTTTTTTTCCTTTAAAGGAGATCTGCAGATTTTGGATTAATAATTTCCTTAAATCTAATTTAGAAAAAAACCTTCTTGTTTGGAGGAGAAAAAAAAAAGATTAGATGCAGTGGAATTATTTCTATTTTTTATTACCAAGAGGTTATGATAGTCCCAGAGAAAGATTGTGGTGATACAGTATGTCAGAAAAATGTTGTGAAACTCCTAAATGTTCTGTGGTTTATCTCCATAAATCTATTAGTGTAGTTATGTCTAACCTGAAGGCAAATGAACTCAACTGAACATGTGGGAATTGTTGGCATTCTAGACAAATTCATTTGACATGCATGTTTGGGCTAAATGGGAGGAATGTTACATCATCAAAAAAGACTTCAGTTTAATGTAAAAATTCGATCTCTGGCAAAGACATTTTTAAGGCTTTTGGGAGGAATTTCCTTTTTAGGAAAGGATTTTGAGAGGTTTATATGCGTTAATGTTTGTAATCCTTACTAGCTGAGTATTGTATTACAGCATGGAAATACGTATTGTTCTTAAAACAGATTTTAGGATCAATACTTTTCAAAGTTATTTTAGTGATGTGTGATTAAATTATACTTTGTTTGTGTATGTTTTTAAGTCTCATTAATCCAAATATATATCGTGTTCATCTTTTATTAAAAAGCATCATTATGTCCCTCACAATGAGTCATAACCATCAATAACTCTACAAAACAATTTCCAGTAAAAGAGAACACCATGATCCTTCTTGCATATAAATTTAGTGAATTGAAGGGTAGTAATCCAAAATAAATTTAAGATCAACAGGTCTAGAGGAATAATAATGCTGAACTCTGAGATCTGTTTATTCTTTTCATGCCCAGTAACACATCTCTGGGAACTTTAATATGAAACAGAAAGTTTCTGTGTAGATTCCTTTTACTTTGTGAGGATATACCATAGAACGTTAAGGGTTGAAAGGAGCAACCTTAAAGATCAAGGACAGGGACACTTCCCAGAGGTTTCTCAAGGCATTATCCAGCCTGGCCTTGAACACTGCCATACATGGTGGTATAAACCACCCAAATTTTTTCTCAGCTTTAATACATGTGATACACATTTTTCAAGTAAAAAATAGTGTTTTGTCCCTGTAATAGTAAGGAATTCCTAGGTTTGAAAAATGGGATGGGAGGTGTGTGCATATGAGAGCATAAGCAAATCACAATTTCTGAGTGATATTAGGCAATTTTATTGGTATCCAGAATAAGTTTGCAAGTGTTTCCTTCAGCTGTTTAGGCAGTAAGACATAACAGGAAGTATTTTCAAGCAATATTAAAATAGAGAATGTGATGCTACTGTGTAAAATTAGTATGAATCATTAGCCAGTATTTGTCTCTGTATCTCTTCTCTGCAGTGTGCTGTGTGATTTTTAAAGTGATATTTTTAGAACCTTTTTCATTTCTTCATAAACTCTTAATACAGGGCTTTTCCACTAAAAGGGGTAGTTGTCAGAAAAGGAGAAATCAGTTTAATTTCTGACTTCCCTACTCATCTCTTTCCACTTTCAGGAAGAAAAGTGAGTGACTGCTATTTCAGTGCCTCTGCCAGTTGATTCTTATGGACAGTGGCCTCATCCTCAGGCCTTTGTCGCATGAACACTCAATCATCTTTACCTCAAAGATTTTATATACTGAAAGTTTTTCAAACTTATCATGAAAATAAGAACTTCACTTGATCTTAATTAGTTCTGCAAGAGCAGCAGTGGATTATCTCTCATTCCTCCATTTCACACTGTCTGAGCATTGTATCACAATAATAATGAACAAGCAAACTTCCAAATTTTATAGAGTAATCTTTAGCTCCATTTTAACTCTGGTTAGGATTCTGTTATTTTAAGTTACTGTCCTGAAATTAATTTTTTGTTTCTCTGACTGCATTTTGCAAGCAAGTTGCTAACAGAGGAAGAACAGACATGTTTTTCCTTACAATTTGGTATAAATGTCAATTACCCCTTTAAAAACTAATTGAAATTGCCAGTGGGTACAATAAAGAACTGGAGAAACAACACTGAGAGGAATTTTGTTTTGGGCATTCTGAAAATTGGTTAATTCCATTATACAGCCTTCACTGGTTTGCTGTATCACTCACTCCTAGTATTACTTTTACAGTATCTTACATGCCATATTCTGGTAAGATCATGTCCGTGATCCTTCTTCGAAGATCTAACTCCTCAAATGAAGATTTGAAATATTTAAAATGTTGGCCTGTAGGATATTATGGGATTTATGCCTAAATGTCTCCATGTAGTCACTAACTTCTAGCAGGCGAGTTGAACAATTGTTTCTGGTTTATTGCTTGGGAATAAGCTACACACTGATGAAACTTAATGACTATGAGTTTTCAATATGCTGGGTTATGGGGAATTTAACTAAAAGCAGCTTTGCAAGACCTATGTAGCTGTGTTTGTAACGTGTATTGCTTTGTATGTCTCAGCTGGCAGTGAGAACATGTGTAGTTCACTGCAAAGAGATCAAGCAGAGTTAAACCACTGCTAAATTTCATAGGTTAATTCTCAGTGTATTTATTCATTTTGTCTGGTTTTGTTTTTGGTTTGTTTTTTTTTTTTTGTAGCAACTCTCTAGTATATTATTTGATTCCTGGTTTTTAGTGTTCATTAATATAAGCATATTTTCTGTAGGTGCTTTGGGGAAGAGAACACGATTCCAGGAAAAATATGTTGCACAGCTTATTTTGGATGTCCAAAGAACAGATGAATTCCTCCTTCCTCACAGTGAACTAAGTCCAGCTCCAACACCTCTAGAAAGGTTAACAATAGTATGTATCAGAGAAGAATTGCTTTAATTTCTTAAAATGAAAGTGTTCTGAAGGTTTTGCTTGGTGTCTGCTAGGGAGAAGTGTGTTGTGCCTAGAGAAACTTAGCTGGGGTTTTTGAAAGTTTTTGGAAGAGCTGTGGGGCAGTAATTTGCCTAATATTAAAGGACATGGGGTAAAACAACATATGAATGTCTGCAAGACAGATGTGGCTACACAACTAAGAACATGTTTGCAAATATGATCTTCTACAGTTCATGCATTAATTTTTAGTGACTAAGAATGATGGAGCTAGGAAAACAGGTGAGAGGCAGATTTTCAAAATAGCCTGCAAGGCATCACAGGATTGCACAGATTCCTACGGACTGACAGACGTATTCAGTTACAGTGCAAAGACAGGAAATTACTCTACTTATTCCTATGGCATGAATTATGTGAGTTGGTCCTACTGATCTTAAGGGTGTGCATGATGACTTCAATTATAAATTGCTGGAGAACCACTGAATTGAATTGGGATGGCATTTTTCCTTCCTAAGGAGATATAAAGTTATTTGAACTTGCTAAAGAAGCCAGAGATAAATTGAGGCACTATGATCCAAAGTTTATACTTCAAGTAGGAAAGCCTTTATTAAAAAATGTTGTGCCTTGATAGACTTCCAGGTCAAGCAGGGATCTTAAGCAAAAAAATTGTCACTACTTCTCTATTTCTAAATTGATTGCATGAGGAGACTCAGCTAGATTTTTTTTTTTTCTTGTTTGCCCATTAGCATGTCCTTGGTGTTGCATTTGATTTGATGAAATGAGATTGACTACACGTGTCACGACTTAGGCTTATGATAGAACTGTATATGGCAACCACTTATAGGATGGTGAGAGCTCAGGGGAGGCTGCCTAGTGGATGTCACACTTAATTATACAATTACAACTTACCTGGAACTAAATGAGGGCATGCATTGTTCTCGCAGTTCCTAACTGGGATATTGTATGAGTAGTTTTTTCCAGTTATTCGCAGCTTTCTGAAGCATTTGCCTTTGTAGTCTATTTCTGATAAGGACTTTAGTTTGGAATAAAATGATTTCATCATTTCAGTAAAAATGGCTACACTGGCTTAGGCTGTAAGTATAACTCAGAGTGAAATATTTTATCCTTGCTAATCAAATACTACTCATATGTCCTTTCAGTGAACAGACACAGAGCTTCTGAAGTAACTTTAGCAGAGAATTCGAGAAAGAAAATGAGGATAATTAGAACATTTAAAAATCAGGCAGTCAGGCTGATGTGATCCATACTGCCCTACTAAAATTTTACTGAGTGTAGCTTGAAAATAATGCTCGAGAAAGTAAGCATATCTATGCTTTTGGAAAAGTAGAAAGGCGATGCTAGAAACAAGAGGTTCTGGCTATGGGGAGGGAGTTGAGTTTTGTGCAAGTCTGAGTGCCTGTGTCATATAACTCTGTCAAAAGTTACTCACGCTCCTCATTAAAGAAAGTGAAGCTTTCTGTCCCCACGGTCTACTTCTCAAAAAAAATTAAAAACTAAAAAATCAGTACTTTTTATTTCTGCATCTTCTGTGTGTCAAATTCTAGAAAATGTTGTAGTAGAACCATGTGCTGCTTTGAAGAAAACCTGAGGTATTTCAAGTTCAGACATTTTATTAACTTGTGTGAGTGTTCTGCCATAGGTATTACACCAGGTTTGACTAAGTAGATTCTTCAATTCATGTGTGCATTGAATTACCAGTTAAAGGGTTTTGGATTTTTCATCTTTTCCAAACATGTTTTTATTGATAATGTAGTATCAAAATACAACTTAGTAATGTAGTTTGTCAGTGCAATGTAATTAACTTTAGCAGTGAATCCTAGTGATTCTTTTGCCAGGTCTGGTTTCAAATTTGTTGGCTTTTATCTTGAAGTTATTTTAGCTAAAGTTGAAGTTAATGCTATTTTCCTTCCACCAAAAACTACCAACGACATCATTGCATCCCTGTCTAAGTTTAGGGAAGATACTTGTTGTATCTTGTATACTTTTAGAAGACTATTCATGGCAAGTACATAGAAGTTAAGTCTTCAAGAGGTGCTGAGAATCTCCACAGAAGTAACATATGCATATGGAAAGCTAAGTTATAATAGGGAATGTTTCTTCCAATTCTCTCCAGAGTTCTTATTTTACATCTGCCATTTGCAGATAAAGGAAAATGCTCTATATGTCTCAAGATAGGATTTGTCCTGGATGAGTGGAAAATTTCCTGAGAAAATTATAAATTCTGACAGTTTGGATAAAGGCCAAGTTGAGACTGGTCCCACCTAATTTTCATCTCCTGTTTTGGGGTGCTTACTTCTGTGGTATTGAAGTTTTCCCTTTAGTCTTGTTCAGTAGGAAGACTGAACAAGTTATTTTGCAATTAAGCAGGCAGTAATTTAATTCCATTAAAATAGAATCAAAATAGTAATGTGTCCAACGGTTGGATTGGTAGCTGTGCTGATTTCTGGTCAAGGGCTTCATCCTTCCCTCTGGTGCTGAGCAATTATGTTATCTCAGGGGGCGCTAGAGGCAAAATCTTTTATTCGCATTTCAAAACAAGTATTTAAGATTGTAAATTCAAACCTTTGCTCCCAGCTCAGTTTCTGTGAAAGGAGAGCCTCAGGCTTGAGGTGATGCGTAAAGACCCTTGATTTGAAGTGATATGTTTAAATAGTTTGATTAGTTTTTAAAAATTCAGAGCTGTTTTTATGTTTTGGGGGAATAAGGAAGTTCTTTTTATATCTAGGAATGGAAGTCATGCTTTAAAGCTCTGGCATACAGTTGCAGTAGAGTTCAGTTGATCAATATTCATAGTGAAGCTGAAGTAATTAGTACTGTTTATACAAGTTAGGTTTTAAAAATTATGTAGACCTGAGGGTGGAAATTTTAAACTAATTGCCATATTAATTAATTTGTAATTTATTTGCACCTAATGAAGTATCATTGTACTAGTTCTAAAATAATTTTCCACTGGAAGTGGTAGATAATCCTTATATAGTCTAATGTAGTAGGAGAAGAAAATGATGGTATTAAGTTTGACTTAAAAACTGCAAATATCTTCTTTATCCACTTGAAATTAAAAAAGCTTATTTTCTTCACATTCTCTGTCAAATCACAGTTTCCTTTCATTTATGTAGTGATAAAATACTGGTAATGAATGCCGATAACCCACTTCAAAGCATTCCTGTTTGCTCTTTGTTCTTCTGTGGACCTTCATTTTGACCTTGCCTACGGAAGATAGGAATGAGAAACAGCTACTACTGGAACATTGAAGGGAAATTAATAGGAAATTTGAAAAACTGTTAAGATAAATCCATTATCTGTTTTTAATAGATTGTAAAAACTACTACTGGTAACTAAAAACCAGTAGTATGATAATTGGTTTCAGGACCAATTGTTTTGGTTTGTGTTTGTTTTTCAAGGGAGTAGTATTACAGCTGCTTCCTCTTTGCTTGTAGCCAAGGAAATCTTTTGTTGTTTTCAAACAAACACAAATTCTATGCATAGTAATTTACACGTCTCAGCCATAGATTATATTATTTTCTTCTTCAAGTGGTGGACAGTGAACTACAGGTAGCATGCTTTTTTTGTAAAATTTAAAGACTCTTTAAATAAAAAGCATGTTCCAGGGGAAATTTTATGGAAAATCACAAGTAGTTGTCTGGGAGCAAATGTTTTAAGAACATGCTGGCTCAGTGAAGTCTTTCCAGTTGTGTTTTGTTTTTTTTTTAATTTATTAAGCTCCTTTTTAAAAAATAACAAAAATCCCTGTAAGGAATTTACCTTTACTGCCAGAAGTCATACTTTACGTAGTTAGATTTTGCTGATACTTAAACAGAAATACTTAAATTCCTAGAGGTCCAAGGTGGCTAGCCTGAAAACCTGCATTAATGACCGTAACATCAATCTGTTTCAGTTGTCTGTATGTGTATAATAGAGGATGAAATGTTTCTAATTCTGTGAGCAACAATTTGAAAAGGGAAGCTGCCTTCAGCCCTTATTTAAATAGAAAGTTGATATTAGGTAACTTAAAGTTGCTCTGAATGCTGTTCCTCATGCATAAGAAACAATATATTTGTAGCAAAAGTGTTTTGGGTGATAATTCCTTGTACTGTCTTCATTAGTTAGCTGTTCTGTCATAATGGTAAGTTGCTTTCCATGGTGTCTTTCTGTAATGGTAGTATTATCCTTTTTCAAAGAACTCTATATTTTTTCATATGTTGAAGGCATAATTCTATCTATTTTAAAATATTCTTTTTCTCTTCCAACAGAATTATGATTTAAATGATGACACAGTGCTTAATGAGATAAAATTAGCAGATGCTGATCAGTACCAGGTACCTGATTTGTGCGCAGAAGAGCTTGCTGTAATCCTTGGAATATGGTGAGTTAGCTTATGGTTACTTTCAAAAAAACCCAAACAAACAACTGCATGAACCATTGTGACAATGAAATAATGAAATGGTGAGTTGATGGGACTTTTGTCCTTCCTTATTATATAGTCTGGATAAAAGGCTAAAAGATTTGCATTACACACGGATAGCATTTCAATTATCTCAGAGTGAACATTAGTGTCCAGTTCAAAATTTCAGCAATATTTCATTAATAGCTATATTGTTGTTTTATCTTTAAAAAGCTTTATATTCCTTGTGCTTCACGTTAATTACATTTCAGATGTCAGCTGGCGTAAGCTATCATGTAGTGATAGTACTTTGGTAAATTTTGAAAACATATTTCAGATTCTGCAATTGCCAGCTTTCTGTGGGGATCAACCATCAATCAATACACTGCCCTGCTATTCAGTGACATGGGAATACTAGTATAAATTTGGTGTCCATTGGCAGTTAAAAGCTTGTGGTTTTGCACCTCTTTTTTTCCCCCCAACTTTTAGAAATTATTTGCTACATGGGTTTTGGAAATAGCGTAGAAGAACAAAAAGCAGCTTGAAATCTAAGGATCAGAAGGTATGGCATGTAGAAGTGTAGTATAGTCAATTGGTGAGTTTGATGCAGTGTTCATCACCACTGACTCTCAAAGTGTTTTTCTGACCTGTGAGTTGCAAAATGATGGAATCTGTTTGATCCAGTTTGAGGACCATGTAGTGAACAGTGAATTGACGTAAATTCTTAGCCCAGTCACTTTTAGTCTTTCACACACTGACTCAAGTAAAGGCAAAGCCTTTCCCTTCCTGAGGACCATGTTCATGAGGACTTCATTTTTTAACACAGCATTGTCTTACGTTCAGATTATCTAATCCTTCCTGTTCCCTCCCTCCTGAAGGAAATTTTAAATTGCCTATGGTTCCTTTCCCATTCCTTTCCCATTCCTTTCCCATTCCTTTCCCTTTTCCATTCCTTTCCCTTTCCCTTTCCCTTTCCCTTGCCTTTCTTTCCTTTTCCTTTTCCTTTTCCTTTTCCTTTTCCTTTTCCTTTTCCTTTTCCTTTTCCTTTTCCTTTTCCTTTTCCTTTTCCTTTTCCTTTTCCTTTTCCTTTTCCTTTTCCTTTTCCTTTTCCTTTTCCTTTTCTCCTCTCCCCTCCCCTTTCCTCCCCTTTTCCTCCCCCTTCCCCCTTTCATTTTTCCTTTCCTTTTTTTTAAGGGTGCAGTTTGGGTTTTACATTGGCTGGCTGCACAGTAGGTTTCTTGGTCACAGTGTTTGACTTTGAAACCACCACTGTCATGTTCTGAACAGTGACTAGGAACCATATTGACTGCCAGTTGTGTGTATATATGAGTTTGCCAGGACTCAAGGCAAGACGAAACTTAAGACAACTGACCAAACAAAATTCAGTGTTGCTTCCCTATAGGAATGGCAAATGCCATTCAGTGGGTGGGATAATGTTAATTGTCTGAAGCTGTCTCGGTCGGAGATGGAGACAAGATTTGATATCCAGCCATTGCAAAAAGGATGATGTAGTAGGATGCCAGCTTTGAGAATTATTCTTCTTGTAACCGAGTAGAGTTTAGGCTTGGATTGTTGGCTGTACCCTTGGTGTCCATACCAGCTATTGGGATGTCAGTTTGTGAGGAAGCATAGACATGTTAAAGCATTTAGCATTGGCTTTTAAGCAAAACATTCTTCTCAAGCCTTGGCTATAGCAGATTCTGTGATTTTCTTTCATGCATGAGGACTGCAGTTCTGGAGGGTAGATGCTTCATTTCATAATTAGTAAGTTAACTATAGAATTCCTGTAAGCTCTTTTATTTTTAATAGCTTTAGCAATGTTCTTTAATGTTTTTCAGCTTTCAAAATCAGTTCTTGAAACAGAAGTATGTAGTCATAATCCAAAAAGCGATACTCAGTTTGGCATTAATTCTGCTGTTTCAAATCTGGCTCACTAAGTCCCAAAGTATATAACCCGTTAGTTAATCTGGATACTGTATCCATTAAGCTGTCAAGGTAGACCTGATTAATCAGATTTAAGAATTGATTGTAATCTATGACAATTAGCTTTTGCTGATTTACTAGAAAATACTTTTTTCTGGTGCACAGTACATCTTACTCCAAGGTTCTGTTTTATCTGTCTAAAGAATGTCTGTTTCTCGTTGTTTTCTTTCCCTATTTTATTTCAATAAACTCCTTAAGACAAGATTCAAGAGTAGACAGAAAATACCTTACAAGACTGAATGAAGTGATGATTAGTGACTTCTCTTCATATTGTTATGAAAAGGTCCCTCATCATAGACCTTACACAGTAGATCCTGAATTCCTCTAAGATTTCAACTCCTGAAATTCTCTGGAATGATCCAGTTAATCTGTCCTTGAAACCAGAACAGATACAGGTCATAGAAATGAAATTTCCATAAAGTAGTCTGACAAGAACTAACACGGTTATTAGAAATGCTTAACACCAAGGTACAATTCAGTGCTAGATTCAGACTCAAATTATAGCTTTAAATTTTATTTGATTCAGTATGGAAAATAATTAAAACAATTTATTTGTTCTCCTGTCTTTCAAGACTTACAGTTCTGTATGTATTTGTCTTCAAGCTTTGTAAACGGATGTGGCAAAAATGGAAATCAGAGATCTATTTTAGCACTGCTTTGATCTGGAAGAGCTGCATCTATGTGCTTCAAAAAGCTGTGACAAAAATTGATCTAGAATAAGAAGAGGATTAATCCTTTCTGCTTGAATCAATATATTTTTAGGATGATGAAAAATGAGCTCCACTTTTGTCAAAATTTAACTGTCCCTTGCTTAACCTGTGCTTTTCAAAAGCTGTGGTCATGTCATTTAGCATTCTGGTTGCCTGGCTGCTGTTGAATTGGTATAATACTTGAACTTTCTTGCTCCCTTTTTTCCCTCTTTTTTTTGGTTGTCTTCCTCCCTCCATGCATAGAGAAAGTTGCTATTGTTTACCTGAAGTCACATTAGATATGGAAAAAAGTAACTGAAGCAGTGAAATCCTTTATTACTTTCCTTTTTGCATGAAAATTTTCACAAAGAAGGGAAGAAACAGTGACATATATATATATATATATATATACAGAATTTCTTTCCTAGCCATGTTGTTTAAACCTTTCAAAACAGTCCACCAACAGCATAGTGGGTTTTTTTTTTTAATGTGGAGAGATGAGGGAAAATGTATTGAAGCAATAGTTAATAAACTTTCCTTTATGTCCTTGTGGCCACACTCATATAGCTTGCTGAAATATCAGCATAAATGGTGTGAAGTGTGTATGGAACCTGCATCATGGGAGGTCAGTGGGAACAGGCTACGTAACCATTTGTCTGAAGTTAGAGGTTTGCAGTGCAGGAAGAAGAGTTGGAAGAGCTCTCAAGCCGCCTTCTAGAAATCGCTGTGAGTAGTCTGTGCATTGAAGTAGAAGAAATCATGCGTGAGTAACCAGGCAGTGTCTTGTCTCCAAAGTAAGTTATGCAATGTAGAGAGAGTAATTTCAGTCTGTAACCTATTACCACAATAGGTATCTTTGCAATTTTAGCCTAGAATATAAAGCCTGCTGCAGAATTTAGTGTGGTAAATTTGGGCTTATGTATATAGCCATTATATATATTATTATATATCATTGGTGATGATCCATCATCTGTGGTACAGTTTAGGATATATTTTCACTTGATATCTTTGGTTTTAACAGGGAGCTTGAGTTACAGCTTTTGTTGGTTTTTGTGCAATTTGGTGGTATCTCTTGTAGTATGTTTTAAGTGTTGGGGAGCTGTGGTCTAAGGAAAACATGCACCCATATAGGGTTGTAAGCCAAATGTCTTTATCATCTCTGTAAGCATATCCAACTCTTAATAAAATAATTTTAATTCTCACTTCTGTGTATTATTTTGGCTTTCCCCCTGTGAATACTTCAAGGTCATGGTAGTGCTGGTTAGAGAGAGATGGACTCCTGTGGTCATATGTCTTGAGTGACTAGAAACAGAGTTTTTGTCTAAAATTACCCTTCAGCATTAGTAGCTGAATTACTTGAGCATTAGTAGTTTTTTTCCCTTGCAGAATCTGCATTCAATTAGTTATAGGATTTTAACTCAAAACAGATCTCTGTAAAAACAAACAATGGATTTTAAACTTTTTAGGATTTGTGAAATTGTTATTCCCATAAGCTTAAACCGAGTAAGGCATTTCACTTGACAATGGTATTGGAAAGGTGCTTATAAAATATCTTGATCCCCTAAATGGTTCTTTATTTCTGTGACTGTTTCTAGGTCTAGGTCATTTTCTGCACATACCATACTCCCATTTTTCATTTCCAGAATCCCTAGATTTCTGCAAGTTTGACAAATGTGTTCTGAATAATGTAATTCTAACGATGAAATCAGCATTGTTTTATTTTTTTTCTCTTTACAGTATAGACTTCCAAAAGAACAATCCAATACACAAATTAACTGAAGAGGAACTTCTGGCTTTTACATCAGTAAGTAACTTACCTGGCATTCTTAGTAAACATGTTTTCACTTAATATTTGTGTACCAAGCAGTAATCCGTCAGTCACACTAACGAGGAAATTTCACCACAAAACACTTACAAAAATTTTTAAGTGTTTAAGTTTTATTCAGTATGTGAATTATAATGTAATATGCAACTGTATAATTTTACAGCAAGCTCTTCTTGTGACACTAGTGTTAAAAGTGCTTCTCTTTAAACAATGTTCAAGAGGAGTTCTAAAGAAATTTCAGCTTTATACTGTCAGATTTATTCAGTCTGTATCAGATGTTCTGCTTAGACATGTTTGTTCCCAATTCAGTGTCTGATTTGCTGCAGAACAAATCTGTAACTTCAAATGAAACTTTGAAAATTCTCAATATTTTTCTATGTAATTTTTTTTTTTACTAAAGACAAAACACAATTTGCTTCTTCCTTGATCTTTTCTGCATTTGTGGGGTTTTCAATATTAGTTTAGATGGGAGGGTGTAGGAGGAAAGGCTTGTCGTTATGTTGTCTTTTTTGCTTAGTTTCCACAATGTTAGGCTTAAGTTTGGGTGCAGTAAAGACAACTTGCTGTCCTGTGCAAGCCTTGTAGTCTGAGACTGTGTTGCTGTAGCAGTGTCATCTGAAAAATACATTATCGGATCTCAGCAAAAACCCCTTTGATTTCACTTGAGCTAGAATCTTGAGCTGGACTAAGAACAGTAATCTAAGGTTAACTGTGGTAATGTTTGGCTGAGGGTTTTTTGTAAAAGGAAGTTCTATCTGTAAAAAAGATAATCCTAATCTTACTAGATAAATGTAAAATAGGTTGGTTTAAAAGTAATGTTTGTTTAGGTCCCTCTGCTAATACAGTACATGTAAGAGGGGATGCATGAGGGAACTGAGCGAGTTGCTGTGAAATAGTTTGGGTTTTGTAGGTTTTCTCTTTGTTACTGCAATGATTGTAGTGATACAATTCCTCATTATATAATTTGTGAAGTATTTTGTTTTGAACTACAATTTTGTTCTGGGGCTTTTCTTTGTCTCTCAAAAGGTAGGAATAGAGAATAGGGAAAAGTAGAAATGTAGAAAAAATGAGACTGTCCACTCTCCTTTCCTATTGTAGTCATCAGAGTATCCACTAAGAATATTAAAGAATGATGACTATTAAAGGAGAACAAAAGATCACAAAAGTAGTAAATACATACAAAGTAAGGAAATGTACACATAGAAAAAGCCCGTAGCAGTGACACCAAACTGATGTACTGAGTACTGTAAGCTTTTTTTAAAAATGGTGAAACTATTACAGTACATTTTTCCCCCCAAAAGTAGTGTTAATATGAATGTGTGAGGTTTCAAGATGTGCATGTAATTTCATTAAAACAAACCCTTCCATTTTGTTGTTAAAATAATGTTAAAGTGGTATATAAAACTGTAGAAAGAGGGTTTTCTGTGAAAACTCAGAATCTCTCTTCTCTTCTTTTGTTTCCAAACTCCCTGGACTATTTTGTATAGCCCTTGCTTCAGTCTCCTCACTACCCACTATTGTTCACATCATTCTTGGGTGGAAAAGCAGCCATTATATATCTGAATCTTGAGATAAGTTCTCCATATATTCTATCATTTTAATATTAAATTGAGTGATATTCTGATAATAGAACATCTTTAACAAAATTGACCCTACTCCTGTAGAGGTGTACTTTCTAGAATAATGAAAGTAGGTGTGGGGTTTAACTGTTTTAACACTTGAGTTTTCCAACATTTAAATATTTTTAAAATTTTACAGATTAGAAGAAGTCAAGGTAGCTTGTGCACTAGGGAAGAAAGATAATCAGCCTTCCTGTCATCCTTTATCTGACGTTGCTTGACAGATAATATTACCTGTTACATCAGATGTAAGAGATCTGTTGGGTGAATTCTTCCATCATGATAGGAAAATTAAACTGCATTTTTCTGCCATCTAGTGGCTGATCCCTCAAAAATCACAGGACAGCTGATTAACTTGCTCTTTAATTATTTTATTGCAGTGACTATGGGGAGCTTATATTTTCATTTATTTATTTATTTTTATAGACCTGCTAAGTCAGCTGTGGCTTGCTTCAGTCTTGTAAGATCAGCAGCCACTATCATGTTAGATCTCCAGAGAAACAGCTGAGAGATCTGTGTAGGCTCCCCTATCACTTTGTGCTCAGAGTAGCAAAAAAGAAGCATCTATGGCAACAGATGAACAGGAATGTAGATCTCACTGTAATGCAAAGTTCAGTGAACAGCAATGGCATAAAGAAGTAGCTGGTAGTCTAAACATTAGAGTAAATAATAATTTTCGGTATCAGAGTAGTGTTCTTTAAACTTTTGCTTAATGTTTCCAAGTTAATTGGATGTAGGGACACAGTTGAATCTTAGAATTATTTTGACCTATGCTCCCAAGACATAAACAAGAACAAGTATGAATTGTAATTACACCATCCCAGATCTTTCCTGGAAGCTGAAACCAGGAATCAGATATTAGCTTACATGAGTTCTTTTCAATAAATGTACCTTTTGTGGTATTTGCATCTGAGCCTAAAATTGTGAATAGTCACTGCAGAATTTCATGATGAAATCTCTGAGCTCTTTTGTGTCTTAAATCTGAGTCACTGAGGCAAATCCATCACTGCTCTGTGGCAGTAGGAATGTTCTGCGTCCATGTTAACACAGGCTTAGTTCCTACAGTGTCTGCTAGGAACTGATTTAGTGAGTAAATTAAATGGCACTGTAGCTGTTATCACTTGTATTTAAGGTATTTACCAAGCTTTGGTACTGCCAAAACAGTAGGAAAATGAGCACTATATCAATGCTGCTCTAGTAATTTCTTTAGCATCAAACTGCTCTGTGTGTGTGTGTGTGTGTGAGCAGGCATCTTCTCAGCCTACATGTGGATTCCTAAATCTGCAGGCTGGTTAGATGGTTGTCATGCATTCATCTGATATCTACTGAAATTCTTGTTTCCTCAAAAAAGCAAGGCATTTCAATTTATCATAGGAAACTTGAAAAATTACAATTAATCTGTGGATCATCAAGAGATCCTCTTGCTTTGGACACTGCAAAATAAATGTGTGTGACATGCAATTTCTCTAGAGCAGAGAGAATAAAGATCTAGGTAGTACGAGAGGGAAAGGATGATCAATTTGAACTCAAGCAGATGGTGTTGTCCTGCCTTGTACTAGGTGCAGTTTGGAAAACTGATGTTCTGAACTCCCTTTTATGTCTCTAAAAGTTGAAAATTACTGGATCTGTAAGAGATATCTCTATATCTATGTCTTTGTCTATGTCTAGTAACATAGCTTATAATACTAAAAATAACACTATTAATTCACTGCTTGGCAACTGCAGTCAATTACAAAAGGATTGCTGCTTTTCATTTACTAAAGTCACTTGGGAATAGTTGCTATTGTCCTAAAAGCACTATCTTTTGTAACTAAGAATTGCTTTCAGTGTTGTGAGGTGTGTATGTAGTTTCATTGGCTGGGATAGCAGCTCTTGTAACAAGAATTTGGACTTAAATTTTGAGATATTCTAGTCAAATCTCTTAACCCATCAGCATAATATTTCAACTTCTAAGATGTTAATCCATAAGTGAAATTAGATGCACTCGATTTTTTATTTCTGTTTATAGTTCAATTGTTGATGCAGTATCTTTACATGAGAAGTAATGTAGCTTACATTCTACATTTTAGCATAAAACTAAAGACAAAATAAAACATTTATTTTTGAGGGGGATGAAATGTTATTTTCTCATACTTAATAGTTTAGGGAAACAATTACAATTTTTTAAAATTAATTCCATTATGGTAAGCACTTGGTCTCATAAGAAAGCTAAGATACTTTTTAGAAATCAAATATCACGAAAGCCTCTTCGGAGACACAGTTATGCAGTTGGCATTTGCTGAACTTTCTGATTACCCAACTGAATATTGCATTCGAAAGCCATTTTTACAAGAGAGAAGGTGAAACAGTAAACCAGTAGTGAGACTCAGTACTTCTCTGGTAAAATTACTGGTTTCTTCCTTTTGGTAAAACTTTCTCCCAGAGCTTTCTGTATAGGATGTAGGAACTAGACAATGCAAGAAACCGAAGAACTAAATCAGTGCTGCTTTTACACTGAGATTTTGTAGCTTAGTTTACTCCCAGGTCCCCAAGTTAGTTTTACAATGCTTGATGTGCTTCCTTACCTTCTTTAATTTCAGTGGATTGTTTTCAGTGTAAAAATACAATTGTGAAGTTCTGCTCTATTTTGTATTGGTCAGTAGTTTTCCCCTAGAATTACACAAGTACTTCACTGAGCTGTAAATCAGTGGCCAAAATACTTTTTTAGAAAAAAAGTCCTTTTAGGAAATGAGCAAAAGTAAGCCTTAAAATAATTTCCATTAAATATTGGTTTTTGCATTATTTTGAATAGGTAATAAATACAGTTCAGACAGTATACCAAAGAGAAGATGAAATGAATAACAGTGCTATGTAAGTGTACATGATATTTAAAAAAAAAAAAAATAAAATTACACTTAAAGCTTTATAAAGATGTTTGTGATGTGAACATAAGCTTTAGAACAGGAGACTGCAAACACATGAAACATCTGTTTAAGAACTGATAAATATTCCATTATGTTATCATTTTAATATTACACAGTTCTTGCAGAGACATAGGGAAAATATTAAATACTGGATGGTGTTGCATTTTTTTCTTGCAGCAGAGAAAAATATTTTATTTTTAGGAAAAAGGTGAATAAGATTAGACTCTGCAATACAGGTTCTTAGAGCTTCATAGAAAGCTTATACTATAGGTTATATTTTACATAGTGGGGAAACAATTCAATGTTTCGTAGTCTAATACGACACTCCAACGAATATCCAAGATTAAGGAGCTGCAGCTGGTCCTTAAAATTACCCATTCCATCTGTCGAAGCCGTTGAACAGTCCAGGAGAAATGGTTTTTGTGGTAAATGTGATGAGCACTTAGCCCACTGTGGGAGAATATTACTTTTTTCCTTTATTAGTGTGTTATGATCAAGGGACATTGAGTTGCAGCAACAGTACTAACCTGTAGGGGATTGAGAAGAGAAAGCAACCAGAAACTGTGAAGGAGAAGCCTTGCTTTCTGCATCCCACATCTTAGCCCCATATTTGTATCCTTTGGAATCCGTGGAAGATGAGAAGGAAGAGAAAAGGGACCATGGAAAATTTAGTTGCTTTGGTTTCTTACAATTCTGAGGTTTCACAGGATTTATGGAGAGTAGAACAGTTGGGTTTTTTAATAAGTAGTGAAAGAGGGAGAAGGAAGCTCTGGCAATTCTTCTGTCTGTGGACACTTTGAACAGGTGAGGATATCTTTCTTAAAGAGGGAAAAAACCCAGTGTAATAACTTGTATTTTGCTTGGACTACAAAACTGAAGTTATTTACCATCTTCTAACAAAAATAATGTATCATTCTGAAATGGTTCCAGTAATGCTGTGAGGGATACCAAGGTCTGATTGAGGAGTTGGAGAATGTGGAAGGAGTCTGCAAAATCTAAGGAATACTACGTATTCCAAAGAGAAACCAGATGGGAATGGTTTTACCTTGTGTTGAGCTACTGATTCCATAAGAGACTGTTTTTACTAAGGAATTTTAAAGTGGTTGGATATTGTTTTTTTTTCCTGAGGTGGGCATTTATTGAGTGTAATAGAAGCTAATGTTGTATGGTACCTTTGAAAATCACAGTGAAGAATTACAGTGCACATTTTATTGAGTGTGTGTGTATGAATATGCATATATGAATACTTTTTCTGCTTTTCACTGTAGAAGGGGCTTTGGGAGGAGGGAGTGGAAGGTGGAAATGGAAATGCTTTGTTTTTCTCATCTTTTCTATGGCATTTGCGATATTAATGTGGAACTAGGGAGCAATCAAATCACGGCATACGATATTTTTAATGTTAAGCCTTCCTATCAAAACTCTATAAAACTAACATGCCAATTTGGTTTCTAAAGAGAAGTTGTTTATATAGCTTAAATAAAAGCAGTGCATTTTTCTCTGCTGAGAAAATGGCTGCAGTTTTTTTATGTTTTATAAGCAGCAAGAGTATTGAAAAGCTCATTAAGAGTGCCATGTGTCTCTACTGCTGTAACTTTTGTGGCTTTATAAAAAGTTTCTTTCACTTCTTTTCTAAGCTGTGTTGCCCATTTTGAATAGCCTCTGTTGGTTACAAGATTATAACACTGTAAAGGCTTTCTCTCAGCAAAGCCCTGCTAGTTACTAGTGAGACCTTTTTAAAGTAAATGCATTCAAAGCTAGTCTATTCTTTTTTTTCTTTCTTTTTTTTTTTCTTCTAAAGACTTTTATTCAGAAGTCTGAATCATTTTGCAGGAATGTCAGGATCTAAAGACTTGCTAATTTAACGCATGTATGCCTTCTGGCCCATCACACAGTACTGGGAAATCAGATTGAGTATAGCAAAAGAGAAGCTGCCTCTTTCTGCTGCATGTGCAAAGGCTCGACTGGATCTCTTGGAAGCTTTTTCACGAAGTGTCTGGTGCTTGGGTTTGCAACGTTTTGTGGCCTGCTGTTGTCAGCTATGTTTGCTGCTGTTGTGTGCGTTTAGAAGCTTTAGGGTGAAGTAACCGTGTGCTGTAGTACATGTGTTGCAGGGCAGGGGTGAAGCTTGCATTCCATTCCAAAACTGGGATTAAGTAACAGTCTGTCTGAAGTTGGTTTATTTTACAAAGTATCAGATTTCAACATAATTGACACTTTTATCCCTTTCAACTTTGTTCTCCTCTGTGGTCTGCATTCTTCCCTCAGTCCATGGGATCCACAGCTCTGATTGCGTCATATCTTGCAAGAGATGATTCCTGATTTATTGTGTGCCTTTCTGAGCAAGAAATTTGGGATAGCCTTTCCTTTCTAGCATAGTGTGCTCTTTTGTATAATCTGTACAGAATTACTCAAGAAATAGATTTTAGTGGGCTCACTGAAACTGCAATGGTAAAAGAACATGAAAATCTTGTTTAAATATTGATAGATTTTTTGCCTGTCTAAGGGTTTGAGAAATTAAGCAGGCAAATTTGATGACAGTTAATAACATTTTTTCCCACAGCAGCCTTTCTTCTCCCCCTCCTCCTTCCTCTTTATCTATCAGCAGCTCACTTATTTTTTCTAGCAGCCTCTCTGACAGCCAGTTGACATGTCCCAGGCTTCCCTTCCCCCCTCTCATGTCCTTCACCAGTTGTAACTATTAAAATTTACTTCAGCAAGAAAGATTTCATTGCAACAAGAACATGAAATTAAACCCCCTATTCAACAAAATGCTGCCTGAGGTATCATCTGAAGGAGATAAGACATTCTCACTATTCTGCCTGATGCTTAGTAACCCCTTTTTGATGATGTTATGATGATTAATTCACGTGTTATCAGTACTAGCAGTCACTTTCTTCAGTCACTTATATTCTGATGTGACTGTTTGGCTGGACAGGGCGCTGATGAACGGAGCAAGGAGTAGTTCCAAACCTCTCTTTTTTCAAAGTAAAGTTTTTGTTGTTTTACTATATAGGAGGAAGGATTATTCTTAAAATTTGTATAGCTATCGTAATGTCTTGCCCTCATCTTCTCTACCTACCTAAATATCGTCCCTTCATTTGTTTTTCTTCCTAATCCAATACTTCAAATATTACTCAAATCTTGCTTGGTCCATAGCATCTGAAAAAATAAAGGTGGTTGAATTGTAGTTTGCTAGTATCTAAGCAACTTGAGTTTAATTTTCTCTGATGATATCATGTCTGTGTTTCAGCTGGAAGTAGAACATTTTTCATATCAGTACACCAAACAATCTTTATGGTCTATGTTAATTTGAAATATAGAACAAGTAACAATTTTTTTGACTTAATACACCTTAGGGTAGGTTTGATTACAATGTCATAGTTGTTGATTGCAGTCATGAAATATGTGTTTTTTCTTCTCTCCCAAGGTGTCTGAAATGTGCAAATCTGATACTCATTGATTCATTTCTCATGAGTAAAATATCTCTGTCCTGTTGTTCTTGGTTTTTTTGGATGTCATTTAGAGCTGTTCTATTCTAGCTGCTTTGGGAAAAGTATAATATAAACTTGATAAGCAATAAATCTATCTTACCCCATTTCTGCACGACTTTCTTTTTCTATTCCCCCAAAATTAGGGATGAAAAAACCTGAAATGGCTCCAATGATTCTTCCTTTCTTTAATTTTTTTTCCCTTTCGTCTTCTGTCCTTTTGAAGTTTTAGGTAGCCAAGCTACTGGAAAGGATTTCTAATTGGTATTTTCTTTTGTACATTTATTGACAGACAATTCAAGATTTTTGAGGAAAAAAATGTTTAATTAAGTTCTAAGTCTATAAACCATGGCCTTTTGAAAGGAGATGTAATTGAGAAAGATTTGGAGTAACTATTTTTGAGAAACTTTCCGAAGAAACACTTACAGCTTAGATTCATGGAAATACTCCTTTACTTGCTTAGCTGTCCTCATTGGAGTAAACCCCGTTCTGTTCATCAGTGATCTTGGTTATGGTTTTGTACATTGTCCTGCCCTTGTATGAGGAGTTAGTTGGCTTCAGTATGTTGTGGAAAAACACTGTGTCCTCTAGGTTGCAGAAGGACAAAGATTAACCAGCTCTGATTCTGATATTTCCACAATATTTCCTTTCTTTTCTTTTATCAGAAGCAGCACATTTAAATAGAAAAATGGAATTTTAAAGTGCTGTTGGCCAGAAAGGAAGATGTTAAGGTTAAATTAATTTGTGAAACGTTTAAATACATCTGTATGAGGGTGTATGTACATTTATTTTACATGTATTTGTAGAATGCTTGAATTAAAGTAGTGATCGCATATTTTATGACTAAAGGGGGGAAGCTTTTATTCTTGCCAGCAGAACCCCATTGCTCAGCTGTTTTTTTGTTTTTTTTTTCTTTCCAGAAATAGATTTTTGCTGGTATAATTTACAGGCCAATAAAGCAAAGTGTTATTTTTAGTACTTATTTGTAACATCAAATACGCAGGAAAACTTCATAAGGTAATTCACATGAAGTGTTTGTGACCCTTATGAAAAGTAATCTCTAGTTATGCAAGTACATGAATAAGAGAGGTTCGTATTCTGTTCATGAAGGTTAGCCCATTGCATCAGGAAATAGAACCAGTGCCAGTTCATTTAGTGGACTGTTCAAGCAATGTGTGATCATAAATGAGTCTCATGGTTACTGTGAGAAATTTCAGACTTTTTTTCTGGTATAATTTATATGCCTAGCATATAGCATATGATAATATGGTATAACATAAATACTTTTGACATGTTTGGATTGGCTGCATTAATCATAGCTAGTAAAGCTGTTAGTTATGAAGACTATTCAAATAAAGCCCAATAAAATGTTTAAAAGCATCATGTTCTGCTTGTTTCAATTTGCAAAAGCGTTTTAAAATATTTACACTATTTAATATTTTTCTCTCTGGGAAGCTGAGATTTGAGGCCTTTTCGGAACTGAAATAAAAATCATAACTAGGTATTAGTTGATATATTTTGACATAGTTGAGATTTTGCTGTCTTGTCTATATTATCCTTAAGCATGTCTTGCATTAATTAAATTGGAACTTGGGCTTTTTTCTTTCTTGAAAGACTTCATGTCTTGTGTCAGCTAGATTTTCTTAAGTACATTTGTCAGAATACATTGGCCAAAGCATTCTCCAGTGAATTCTGTCTAGTCTAGACAGAAGATGAGAGAGAACATACTTTTTACAGATTTCTGTAAACAGACTGTGAAAGATTTTTCTGTGCTGTAAGATTAGATGTTTGATTTCATCATTGCAACGCTAGGAGAGGGAAAGCATATGCATTGGGTATTGTACCTAATTTGGTTTTTTATTGTTTGCTATAAATGATGTTTTCTTTGCTTTTTAGTTTAATACATAATCTGTCAAAGCCTTACAGTTTTGGAATAAAGGAATGAAATATGTTTAGAAAATTGTTTTTATTTTGAACAGCTTGCATGGTCTGAAGCTCTTAATAGCTCAGTAGTGAGAGTAAAACATCAAGCAGGACATTTAGTGGCTGGGGTAAGGACACAGTTCTCATCCTACAGCTTATTGTGCAAGAACTGCAGTGTGTGTCTTTGTGTCTGTATATTCTGTGTCTTTTCCTTGTCTATAGTAGGCAAATGTTTATTTCTGTATGTTGTACCTCTAATAAAGCTGGGAAGATGCAAACCATAGGGGTACATAACTAAAAAGATTGCCTGTTTTGTTTGTCAAAGTAAAATGTCTTGTAGCTTCTTCAGACTAGATACAAGGTGGAAATTTCTTGTGAAGATGGTGGTGAAGCACTGGAACAAGTTGCCCAGAGATGTGGTAGACGCCCCATCCCTGGAAACATTCAAGGTCAGATTGAATGAGGTTGTGGCCAGCCTGATTTAGTTGAAGATACCCCTGATCATTGCAGGGAGATTGGACTAGATGGCCTTTAAGAGTCACTGCCAACCCAAGCCATTCTATGATTCTTCATCCAGATTTCGTAGTGATTTTAATAACTGCTGTGGTTTCTGTGCATAATACAACTAATCAAACGCTAGACTGTTGTGTTTGAATCTTAATCCATTACAGCTCATGCTTCTAACTTCTTTCAAGTCAAAGCACATCCCAGACATTGCCATTTGTCTCGAATAAATATATTCAGATTATAACTTCTCTCTACGCAACTCTGTCAGATTTAGGAATGTTATTCACTTTTGCCTACCAAGACAGGATTTTCTTTTGTGCTCTCCAGCAGTCTCTCACTCTTCCCCTCGCCACTAGTATTAGTCACTAGTGCTTGTGTCAGCTTCCCTTTTTGTTTACTCATCCATGCCATATTCCTCTCAGCCCGTCTTTGTCAGCGCTTGCCTCTTGTTTATCTTTCACTCTTGCTCTCATCTTCCCTAATTCCTTTCTTGCTAATATATTTGTGACTATTTTTATTCCATTCTTTCCTCACTTTTGGTTGCTGATTAAGGAGTTAGTCTTCTTTCAGGACTATTTTGTCTTCAGTCTCTGAAAAAAAGGTGGCAGCTTTGTTTTGCTCCTGGAAACTGAACTCTTGCACGTAAGGTTTAAAACTGGAGTGCTGGTGGCCCCCAGCAGCTTGATGCTCTTGTATGTGAGAGCAGTAGCTCTTTAAAGAGACAAAATATTTCCGCTGGTGAAGTCAGGAAGGAACTGACTGAAAGCAGAAATCAAGTATCTTTTAGTGGGCATTGAGACTTGCTAATACATTCTTTCTGGGGAAACTGTTGAGGCCATCCTAGAAGTTTCACTGAAATTGTCAACTCCAGCCATGTCCTAAGCCCCTTAGCCCACCGAGCAGTAAGTGAGGCATGCCTCTGGCATTATCACGTTACATTACTTGTGAGCACCAAGTATTGTGGTATGTAGGCTGCTGAACCGTGGAGAGCATTGTAGGCAGAATTCCTGTGGTGGATGCTGGCATTCAAAACGGGGGAAAACCAGGTAGAGACACTCCCTGTAGAGCCCTGCCTGGCACTGTGTGGTTTTTTCTTTTGCTGTGTCTCGCTGTTCTACAGACAGCTGTTCTTACAGACTGAAGATTGGGAGGGTGTTTTATAGAAATTCTGTAATTTGTTCTGACATAGATGAATAATAAAGTCAGTGGCAACTTTGCTATTAATCACTGGTCTAGGCATATAATTATTCCTGAATTTTTTTGACTGCTCTTGTTACAGAAAAAAATGTGGTAGCTGATTTTTACTAATTAATATCATTATAGAATGGCTTCACAAACGGAACATGTGCATTTTACAATGTAAATCTGTATGCAACTCTTACTCTTCTCATGCCATTGACTAATGTTAAACTTAAGAAATTATGAAAACATTTAAATTGGTTCTTTCCAAGAAGATAATTCGTTGCCTTTTAGTGAGGCTGTGAAGGGAACTTTTAAGGCTTCATTGTTTTGTGTAATTTTTGTGGTTGTACTCCAAATCCGTCTGAGAACGGGTGTTTTTGCTACCCTATATTCTCTTCCTGCAAAAGATTCTCAGTTAAGGTATTTTAAGGATAATTATTGTAAATGGATATTTGTCCTGAAGTTATCGTTGTAGAATTAAAGATAAAAGTTGCTGTCAGAGTACAAGTCTGTGTGGCATCAGATAACAACGGTATATAAAGCAGCATTCTTCCACAGGCTGTTGATAGACCAAATAAACAGGAAGTATCACTGGCAATCTATGGGAAAAAAACATAGTGGTGAGCTCATAAATGCAAGTAGGCAGGCAGAACAGACTAATCCCAGCACCCTTTGTCAGTTGCATAAGGATGCAAGATCTGTCAGTCAGGATTTGTCATTTCCAGTGATCCAGAGTTTTGAAAGCAGTGAGTTTGTCCTGAAAACCTCAAACAAGCGAAGCAGAAAAAAGCAAATGGGAATCTTAACGTGTCGTTTTACCTGGATTTTGCTGAGTAAGAACCACTACTTAAAAAAAAAAAAAAAAATTAAAAATTGACCAACCCAAAGAAAATATTGAAAAGTCTGGGGTTTTGTCTGTAGCCACAGGCAGCAGTAACAAATGGAAACATTAGAAGTCATAACTGTCTCCCTGAAGAATAAATTTCTATCAGCAGAGGGTGAGTTAACCTATAGCACTGTCTGTTCCAAAAATGGTCTTTGTCAGAGGAGAGGCCAGGCTGAAGGGGGGTAGAGCATGAAGGGCAGAGGATTTAAGAGCCTACTGTGGTGGTTTGCAAGGGGAGTAGGACATATTTCTTCTCCCTCATGGCCAATTCCAACAAGTTAGAAAATATCCTCCATTGACACAGTTTTTCTAACTTTCAGCCTTTTTTTCAGTCATTTGCTTTGTTTGTCTTGAGACTAAATAGTCCTCAGATAGTGTGTACCATTGCATGCAGTCCTGAAATTATCTATTTTTAATATATGATATCTAGCCATTGTCAAACCAGATTCACTGTTTTACTACCTGTGCTGAAAAAAAAAAAAGATGCTGTTCTGGTTTTCAGGATATAACCTCAAGATCACATGACGTGTTGAGAATCTTGGCAGAGATGGTGAAATTCCAGAGGCTGAGCAGTTAAAATGAGAAATTTGCTGTTGTTTAATAACTAGGGAAATCCTTATCGTTGGTACCAAAGAGTTAAAGTCTAGTCTTTTGTATCCAAAATCGTGATTTATTGCTGTTGAGATTGGGCCTTAGGAAATGAATGCAGTACTGTGATGTGGTGTGGAAGTCTGTACTTAGGCTGTTTCAGGAGTAAGTCCAAACCACAGACCTGAAAAAAACAATGCTACTACAGTCAAATCTGACTGAAGTTGTTTTTCAGCATAGCACAGAATAAGTGATGTGTTTGGCACAACAGAACAAGTGTCAGTCATATGGCCAGGCTCCATTCTAAGTGAAAATAGGAGCCATATCTTATGTGGTTTACCCTTCACTAGTCCTTGAAAGCTGATTCTTTCAAATAAAACAGTGTCTTCTTTTTTTCATGACATTTCCTTTTCTTCTTTAGTTTCTTCCTTCTCCTAAAAAAAAAATTGAAAACCTCCAAGGAAAGCTCACTTCTGAACTTAAATAGTCTCTTAAAATGAAAAGAAAAAAGCAAGCCAAAATACAACCCCAAAAGCAGATTAGGCAGCAGCATAAAAAAATATTCTTTTACATCTTACATGAGGATACAATATGTATACCACTTAGTATCATAAGAGAGCATCAAGCTCTTAAAAACCTGCTAAATATCAGCCCACCAGTGCCTGTTAATGTGGAAGAAAACTTATATAATTCTGGACATCCAGGATACATCTGCAATTTGGTTGTATAAGTAGAACTGAACTAATTTGATTGATAATATCTTTGTGCTGTTATTAGAGAGTAGACAATCCTAAGGGGAGAAAAGCATTGAAACATTTTCCTAGCTAAACCTGATCCAAGTTGATTTTTTCATTGTGTCTAAAATTACGTTAATTTGTGATATTTGTTTCTTCCATAGCTTTCTCTGCAAGTTACATACCTGCATGCATGCAGGTTAAGTCACGGACTGCATTATATGGAAGCAAAGAATCATGTTTCTAGCTCACTATAAGTCTCCATACTTTTTATTCCATTTTTATTCCATGCAGGCTAATATGAGCTTGCTTTTTTGTGTTTGTTACATTTAAATCCATGCAAAGCTTTCTTTGAGTCTTTTGTTTCCACTGAAAATTCTCCAGTAAGCACAAGTCTTTGTACTCCTCTCACACAGCTCTTTTTGTGGAGCATATGAGACTTCCTTTGAAAGGGAATACTTCTCTAGTGCTCTAGTTTTCTTTGACCTTTTTCCCTGTGAATTTTGTCATGTGAGGGACACTGGGCTGTCCTTTCAGTTTTATCTGCAGAGCTACATTTAGAGCTAGCTGAAAAGACAATCATCATGTGCTTGTGTTTCTTCTATTTCTGACTAGAGATCTGTTTCCAGTATCCCTTTGTCCACATTGAAGGACATTTTCATTTAATTTTTTTAATACACACAATATTTTGGTATTTGTGAGTTGCAGGGTTATGGCGTGAGACAGAGTTTTCAAGAGAAAACTTAGTAACATCCAACTTAAAAGGTGAAGAAGGTTTTGATGTGTATTCAGAAGATGTAAAGACCGTAACAGGAAGAAGGAACAACTATGGCAGTTCATATGTTTGAATATGAACCTTGTTCTAACAGTGCTTACCCATTTCCCTTTATACTTCTAAAAAGTGTAGTTGGGGAGAAGGAGATAGTTGTTTTGATTGGTATTCTGCATGTGAGGAAGTGTACATGGAAGCAGAAGGAGGGAAAAATAAAGATGCAGCCTTTCATGGAATAACATATTTAGATCAGTTAGTAAAAGCAGCACCTGTAGACCTTTTGTATTATTCTTTTTGCTCCATTTCTTCAAAAATAAAATTCACTGAAGAGGCAAAATGGACTAGAGATTATTCAGGTTTCAAATGAGATGGAGATGGTGGTGGAGAATGGAAAGATACGTTGGATGTTCTCCTGACAAATGTTACTTAGAAGAACTGAGACCAGGGGTAAGGCAGCCTCATTTTACCTGGATATTGCCTATATTTCCTTTGCTGAAGAAAACAAATGGAGCAAACTGTAAGGTCTGAGGATATTTTCTTTTGGGAAGTCATCCTTTTTCCCTATCAAGACTTTCAGCTGTATTGTCAGCTGACTGTGCTGAGTCTGAGTATTGACAACAAAGGAAAAGGTTGCTGGTGAATATGAAGCAGTGTTGATCTGTTGCTGAGAAGAGACTGTGTTGGGTTTTTCCAACCAAAATTGCTTTCTTTTAAGGGGAGGTAGAAGAGATGGCTGAAGAAAGGTAATGAAGTGTCTTGCTATTTCTAATAAGGATAGTAACAAGTATCTTTGAGCAGATAATAGAACTAGCTTCCAAGTTTTCCTGCCTGATTTTTTTTTTTAATTCCTTGAAATTCTAGGTACTACAGAAGTGGCACGAAAGCCAGCACAGTTTCCAAGCTGGTCTAGCATACGTGATTGCCTAGAAGCAAGAATTGTCCCTTTGCAAGGTAGATATCAGAAGGAGCAAGAGTTACTGCTTAAAACGAGTGCCATGGAGGGGAAATATATTTAGAATAATAAGCAGGACAGAATATGAGGATACCTGTGGGTGGATGGTTTCAAGACCTACCCATTTGCTACAGAACACCATTTGAGTGGGGTAGAAAAAGCTGTGGAAAATACAGTTGAAGTGAAATTACATTAACCTTCATGTTTTGGGATAGTTTTTAAGTCTCCTGAGAAGAAAATTTATTCCAGTCTTGCCTTTGAACTTTTGAGTTGGTTGAGCCAGCTACACAATAACTGGTATATTGTATTTAATGTACCTTCAGATGTGATAAATTCCAGATATGATAAATTTCAGAGAGAGAGTCAGTCACTTGCAGACTAAGATTAAATGAGACACTTGAGAACATTAAATTGCCTTTTGGTAAGTGTGATATAATTGCCGCTCCGTTGAGTTTAGCATTCATTTATAGATCAGAGTAGTATAGTGTAAACAAGTAACTGTTTACCTAAGAGGTTTCTAACATTTTGCCTTATAAAGTGTGTGTGGACAAAAAGAAAACTGAAAAAAGTAAACAGTATGTGTGTGTGTGTGTACACATATGTTTCATTTTAAAGCACTCATGATTAATATTTTACTCCAGATCCATTAAATTATCCAAGCTTCTGAAATTACGTATATGGAAAAATCTCAAGCACGTTGAAGTATGTAGCAATGCAAGAAAAAAAAAATCAGATAGTGTCTTCTTGTTTTAGTAGTCAAAGTCAACAAAAGGTACTCTGTATTTACAATGATGTAATGTTATAATTTGAGTGCTGAGACTACTAGACAAGACTAGACAAAGTGAATTTTAAAAATGCCATTCTAATTAAACTAGTCCCTTGATGCAGATCACTGATGGTGTTTTGGCCTTGCTCTTGACTTTTTAACACCAAGAGGCATTTCTAATGGCTGTGGTTAAGAGCTTTAAGCCCAGCTCTGCTAATGATCAGCTAACACCTGTTGTGGTGAAAAGCTATTTTAGTTGAGCAGTCCCAGGATTAGTTTTATAGACCAAAATAAACCCTTGTCATATAGTTGAGTGAATAGCTTTAGATTTTGGGAAAAGTATGCTGAATGTGTGGTCTAAACCTACTGAAATATATGGAATATTAAAGCAGTACTGGAAAATGGCACTGTGCAATGCTGATGTCTCAGCCAGTGCAGGAAAATAAATCGTCTCCTCTGTCACTTTAATACTTTCAGGATTTCTGCCTGTCTCTCTGGTTTACCTAACTGACTGTAAGACAATTTTTTAAATCATGGTAACTTGAAGAGGCCTTAAAAAAAACCAGAGGTGATCACATGATTGACTCTGTAGCATGCTGTCATGATGTAACAACTCACTGAAACACTGAGAGACCTAATAAACAAAAATACAGTACTTCTGCTAATGCACTTCATACAGGCTCAAGCATTGCTTTATTTTTTGTTTTGTTGTTACAGTGCAAAGGTCTTGGCATAATGCTCTAAAGGTGCCATGTAGAATTTATATTAGATGCTGTTAGGCAAGAAAGTATTTAAGACCTAACCAAGTAATAACACATTTTCTTCATGCAACACTGAAAAAGAAACACTAACACAGGACTTGGAATAATGCCTTATAAATGAAAATATAATGGAAATATAATTAATTTGAAGTGTGTAATGCAAGTTGTCACGTTTGCAAAGAGAAAAATGTAAATTATCTATGTCTTGCTAGTTTTGCCCTCAGACTGTTAAATCAATTAGTAATCTGTAACTCCAAAGACTTTGCATATTGTTGGTTTTTAAGTTATAGTTGTCAAAGTCATATGGAAAAAGATGCTTTTGATTGCTGCCTAAAATTACTGTCCATTTCACAGAAAAAGGCAGAAATTTTGAAGACAGTTGCTCATGTGTTGATGTATATACACTTCTAATTTGCAGGATTAGTTGATAATATTTTGGGTTTTTTCTGGTCCTATATATACAGCCTAATTGCTTGTGCCTAAAGCAGTCCTAATGTTTCTAGAAATTATTTATCTGGAGGTTTGCTGTCAAGCAAATTAACAGATGCCCCAGATTTGGTTTTTTTCACATTAGTGTGTTGTATCCAATTACTGACACATGCAATCAAATATTTCTTGTTCATAATACTTAGAAATGTGAGGAATTTATAGGTGCTCAAATTGCCATCTTGTGTAGTGGTGCAGATTCCAAAATTATTATTTGGGAATGTTGTTTGCAATACCAGTGATTATGGATGAGAGAAGTTGAAAAGAGAGGATGGTTTGAAATAATTTACTTCATCATCCTATTTGTTTGCTCCGAAGTTAACCACTGTTGTTTGTTTAGAGCTATCATGTACTCATGATATTTTATACAAATTGGGGATTGTACTGCAGATTCCATGAGGAGAAGCAGTAAAGTCAGTAGGCTTGAATTCAGTGTGTTGTGTTTTGTTGCTACCTCTTCCAGTTTACTGTCCAAGAGGAAATCTTTATTGTCTGTCAGATTATATTCGAATTTTGAACGTAAAGTGAAGTTGTCATGCATTAAGGTGATACTCTCAGAGAAATGAGAAGTGGTTTACATATATATATATATATATATATTTAAGTATGGAAGAATGGAGCTGTTTCTGTCTGAACTTCAGATTACTGAATTTCAGTAAAATGGTGATTTATGAAAACACTGGAGGAGCTCCCCTTTTAGTATGGAAAAAACAGCCTTTCTGACATAAGCCTTTGGGATGAATCAGGTGGGTGTTTACAGATACACATTTTAGTTTAAGGGTTCCATTTCAATGCAATTACATAAAAATACATATAGAGGTTTACATACACTAATTATATATCATTGCACATAACAGGAAAGTCTTGGGGATAGCATTGAACTAAGGATAATGGTGTATCAAAGACAAAAAACTTTTTATTGTAATTATTATTCAATGTCCTGTAATTCTGAATGCATTTTTAGATTTATTGAAAATTTCATGTCTGAGTATAAAGAGCATATGTACTGTGATAATTGCAAAATAGAAACTTTTATTTAAATATAGATACAAGGAGATAATAATTCCTTTAGCTGGTCGCTAAGCAGTTTTTTGCATTCTGTGCTTAAAAGCAATCCTTTGACACGTATATTAAATCAGCTTAAACATCAAATACTACTTCTTGTCCAGTTAAATATGCCTATTTAGAGAACAGTAATGAATTTTAGTTGTTTATTTATTTGAGGGTTTGTGTATATGCATAGTTATTACAGTTTCCTCTTAGTTTGTGGTCACTGAAGGATTGGTAAACTCTTGAGTGTTGTGGTAAGAATAAAAACACTGCTAGGAGGAATTTAAGCTCTGTGAAATCTCAGTGTCATACATTTGCTAGAGATGCCATATAATCAAATCTTATTTTGATTCCTATTTATTTTAAAATCTTTGGGATGGGCATGTACAGCAGGATAGGTATGTATACTTGATTTGAACAAAGCTGCTTGATCTGTTTGAGCAAACAGGAAATTTTTACATGTTCCTACACTAAGCAAAAAAGCCAAAAGTAGTCATATTGACTGGCTTGTTTTGTTACCAAGCCATGGTTCTGCTGCTTAATTGCAACTAGAAATTTAGTATTTTTCTTGCCCTCTTGATACTTGCGCTTTTCACTAAAACATAAAAAGTGCACTGGTGTTGGAAACCACATAGTCACAAATGTACTTTATTTTACCTTACGGGGTTCTAACAGAATTATTGTTTAAAGTTACAAATCCCATTTCAACCAGATGCTGCCAGTACTACTGCAAATCGTCTGTGTTTGAGCTTGATTAGTAGAGGAGTTAATATTTTAAGGACTTTTCTCAAAATTTCTATTATTTTTGCTTCCCTCTGGACCTTGGATTGCCTTAATCTTTCTTAGGCAATTAAAAATAGTTTCATGAAGTTCATGTAGCTACTTTCCAGGGCAGAGTTTTCTGTACGTACATTTTTCCGTTAAATGCAAGGAGTGTATTTTATGAAATACTATTCTGTTGAAATACGTAGATTTAATGTAAGGAAGTTTTTCCACAATAATGTGGCATCTTTCAGGTTTGATTATCTTAAATTTTATTTCATTTTGCTTTTTTGGTCGCCAGTTTAGTGCCATGACAAATTTCAAAAAAATTTCAAATTAAATAAATGTCATTTGAACATTACTTTTTTAGAAGAAAAGCTTGTGTGACTTACACAGAAACTTGAAAGTCAGATTATTTGGATGAGAATAACATGTGGAAAACAAATCACATTCTCCCTAGTATCATACTGATTCTCTCCTCTTGTTCTTGGGACTGAATTCCACAGAAGTTTTTATGTCAATGAATTCTTTGCTGTGTACATAAAACAAATTAAGCTCTTGTAAGTTAGCTTTCAGTAATAAAGTCCTTTACCAGAGATTAACAGATATGTATACAGGGCAAATGCACCTTTTCACTGTTCATGCCTCAGTCATACATCTCCAGCTAGTGGGTTTTTTATGTACTCACCTGACTATTCTGCAGGATATAGAATGTGGAAAAGAAGCCATGGTATTGCCTCATTTTACAGAGAAGCATAGAATGAGTTATAAGGTTGCTGTTTTGCCTTTGGATGTGTTGAAGAAATAAGGGTTTCATGTTAATTGTCTGAATGAATTACTGAAAATTATCAAATAAAAATATACTTGGTTATATGAAGGAAGACTACTGATAAGTAGACATGAAGTAATCCACATGAGTAATTTGAAAATCGTAACATGTGGTTTTTTGGAAAAGCAAACAACAAAGCTCCTGAAGTATGTTAACTCAGATGGATAATACAAGGGAACTAAAAAGGAATATTTTTTCCTTTTTTTCTCTAAATCTCCCCCAGTGTTTTGTGCTTGTTTGTTTGTAACTTAAAATATGTTAGCAAATAACCTGAGCCGAATCTAAACTAAGGGTCATATCTTTGGAGGGATGACAGAGGAACAGAGCAATCCTCAGGGTGCCTCATGCCTGTGACTTCAGTTTAGTAATTTCACCACATCCTGGCAATTTGGCCAATAAGCAGAATATTTTTGGTTCACTGATGGACTGATGTGCAAATTCTTGGGAATTCCACAACTGGTTGCAATTAAAGTTGCTCAGTTTGCAAGTCCACTTTCAGATGATAGCTCCATCATAGCGATCACAGTACTTTGCTAGGCTACTGATAGTTTATCAGTGAGCAAGCTTCAGGAGTAAAAGAATAGGCTTACTGCCTAGATTTATCATAAGGAAAAATAAGAAAACATTGAAATTATTTAGAGCTGCAGTTAACAAGAATTATCTTTACCTGTTCCAGGTTTTCTAGCATGTCTAATAAGCCTAAGTAAGGTCTTCCTGACTTCAATGTCAGAAAGAATTCGTATTGGAACTCCAACTTTTTAAAATGGTAGATGGAGGAAGGTAGAAGAGTTGCTCTGCCCGATCTATACCTTGTGTAAGTCATGACCGACTGATACAATTCTTTCTCAGTTTCCCTGACAGAAAGCTGTAGGAGTGATCAGGGAGTGTTTCACACTTAGGTTAAATTCTGAATAATGAGACTGAATCATTCATTAATAGTACCTGATTTTTGGGTTTGACAGAAATCTGTGGCTGGGTTTGATCTGGGTGTCATTACTACTGTGCACCTATCTATCTCACAATTCAGGTGTTACTTGGAATCATAAAATGGTTTGGGATGATAGGGACCTTAAAGGCCATCTTGTTCCAACTGCCCAGCCATGGGCAGGGACATCTTCCACTAGACCAAGTTGCTCAAAGCCTCTTCCAACCTGGCCTTGAATACATCCAGGGACAGGGCATCAATAACTTCCTTGAGCAATCTGGAATGGGTTGACTGGAGAAGAAGTTTTGTTCCAAGAACAAAACTTGCCTTTTGTTCTTACATAGTTATGGGGATACTGTAAGTGTTGTACAATAATGGACTACTTTGTTAAGACTTGCAGCATCATCTTGTTTCATTTGAATATCATATAAGGAAGATACATTGAGTTAAATGTTCTGGTTTGTATAGTACTTCGTTCATCTCCTTTTTTACATGCTGATATTATGGGAGAGGATGATATTGTTTGTAGGAAAAATTGTGTGGAAGAATTGGAGAAATGAGTTTTCCCATGTGAAAATATTCTATTCTGTGCAGAAAATATTGCATAACCTTATTTCCTTTCATTTCTTCTCACCCTGTCTAATCTTCCTGTGTTTCTTTTCCTTTATTTTATTGTTCTTGCCCTAAAGTAAGAACAAAGATGACTTGTGAAGATCCTCAATAGTGGTTTTGTTTCAGAATTGTTTTGTTAATTTTCTTAGCTGCTTTTGGTGCAGTATAATGAACCTCCAAGTATGTTGGCAAAACCTGCATGATCTTGATTAAGGGTTTTTTTTCCCCAGATGTTTTATTTTAACCTATAGTCCTATTAATAGAGTCTAGATTTAGCTTCAGGTGAAAATATAAAGCATTGGATCTTATGAGAAAGTATTTATTATCTAGAATATTTGGACATTTTGGGTATAAGATTAAAGCTTGCTTAATAGTTATGGTTACATGTTCTGAAACTTATTCTTTACAGCCTTTAAGTATAAACAATTGTGCCCTTTATGCATGTATTATTTTGTTTCCGTAGTGCTTTAAACATTATAATTAGGCAATGAAAAGGTGAGCATTTGAATTCTGGCGCAGGACTGTGGGCTCTGTACAAGTACAAAATTGCATATGCTTCTTAAATAAAAACTAGGTCTGCTTCTCATTGTCTTGTGCAGTTGCAATGCTTTCTTTGTATCAATAAAACTGTTGGAAATTTTAAATTTTCCTTCTGTGATTTTACAGCAGGTATACCTTTCATTTTGTTTCATGAATACCTTTAAAATGCAGGATTGTTATTCAAAATATGACTTGTCATTACTCCTGCAGAGGAGTGAAATGTAATTATCTCTGCTTGTCTTCCACCCTGTTTCTCTTTGGAATGCCTCTCTCCCTCCCTGTGTGACTTTATACACAGCTCATGCAGCATGCTCGCTTACATCACTGCTTGGGTGGTGGTGTGGGAGGTACACACAGAGACGGAGGAGAGGCTCTCCTGGGCTGCCGGTTCTCCTGCAGAGCCGCGTGGTGTGGATACAGAAGCTTTGTGCTCTGCCCTCTTTGGGCCACTTGTGAGGTGAACCAATGAGAGGACAAGGACTCTGCTGCTGGACAAGAGCACTAATTGGACCTGAAAATATCTTTAGGAGCGTTATTAGCCGAGGCTTTTAGTTGTCATTGTTCTTTTGCAAAATAAATACTAGTGTCTACCACCAGCTAGCACAGAAAAAAAAACCCCTTGAAGTAAAAATTAAATAGTGTGGCAGAATACTAATAGTGGAGAAAATGGGGAAAAGGGTGACCTTTCCCACAAAATAAGCTGTTAAGGTAGTGTAAAAATTGTTCAAGTGTTTGCCCTAGCAGCTCCTTTAGGTGTTTGATTTAGCAGCTACCTGGTATGGCTGCTAAAAAATAAATTCAGACACCAGTGTCCTGTGCTAGGAATGCCTTGCTTGTGTTTGTCCTAAGACCAAACTAAAATAGATATTTGACTGAAGTTTGATGAAACAGGAGAGATGAGCTCTCAGAACTAGAACATGTATCAGTTAACAGATTTAGTGATTATAGATGGTAAAAGGGCACTTGAAAGTCTACGGAATAGAGAATGTTGTGATTGTGTTCCCTTAATTAATTCCAGGTCCTCAGAACGTGGAGGACAGTAGAGAAGCCTTTGGGTGCCTCTTAATCTAATACTGAGTAGCAGTCAGGAAAGAGTTGGTGCAGAGATTCTTGATCACAAAGGGTGGGATTAGTTGAAGTGTTTGACTGTCAGTGCATTCACACTACCTTCATTTATGTTTTCATTTGCTGTTGCCTCTCTTCCTATTGTAGTTTCGTTTGGAGGAAATTTTTTTAGATAGTTTCTTTCTGCTTCCTTTCCTTTGAAAACACTAGGGAAAACCAAAACAGATTACAACATGACAGAAACTTGTCAGGCATTAAACACAAACCATGAGCAAAGTATGCTTTTTAATGCTTTGGGAGATCTTTGAGAGGAAAGAATAAAACCACTGGGGCTTTTTCTCCAGTCTACAAATATCTATAGACAAATATATTTTCTCAGAGAAGATGGATTGTATTTGCAGTGTCATTAAAATTAGCAAGGAAGCTTTCCTGCTGTCTCACTTTTCAGAAATGGTATATTCTGTCTAAAACCATGCTGGAAAGAGTCCAGGCAGTCTGTAAATTATTAAGAGATACCAAAATTGTTTTGGCCATGTGTCTTCTATTGGACTTTCCTGAAAATCAGTGGTTGGAGACTGGCACTGTGTTCCTGGCATCAGTGCAGCATGTTCCAAATGATAACTTAAAATGCTTTTAGGAAAGCTGCTTACATTGATTATTCCATATTCCCTATACATCTACTGAAGTCAAAAATTCTTCCTGGTATTCTCAAGTCATGGCAAGTTCTAGATTAATTAATATTCCTCTGAGTCTTAGCAAATTCAGTGCTTTTCATGTGGCAGTGCTGTTAACATGGACATCAGGGAGCCTTGCATATGAGAAGAGGCCAAGAGAGAACTGGATTTGTTCAGCCTTGAGAAGTAGGATCCCTGCTGCTGTCTACGGCTCCCCAGTATGCAGGTGTGGAGAAGGCTGAACCAGTCAGCCCAGGATCGAATTCTTTGTTTTCCTTTGATCCTGAGTAGCCATTTTAATTTGTGCAGTTTGGTCTATGCACCATATGGGTACATGTGAACATAGCACTGCATAGCTGAGAAGGAGAAAGTAGTTTTGAAGGCCACATTTGTGTTGAAAATAGATTAAGGTAATTTGTACAGCCCTCAGTTCATCAAATAAATCCTACAACCACATATTTGACATTCAGACTAGGAAACAGCATTCATGCTTAAGACCACTGTTAAAAACTTTACTGTCTTCAGTGTCTTTAAAAGTGAAGTAATGACAAAATGTTCTTTTTGTCTGCAGTGCTTGCTCTCCCAGCCAAAGTTCTGGGCCATTCAGACATCAGCGTTGCTCCTTAGGACCAAACTGGAGAAAGGAAGTACTCGCAGAATGGAACGGGCAATGAAGCAGACTCAGGTAAGATTTCTGAGCTGCCTTGTTACAATGTGTGTGTGTATATACTCAAATATAAATGGGCAGGAGTTAGGAGGTTCTGCAGTTCCTCCCTGCAAACTGTACAAGATAATTTTCTAATTTTGTCTCTAAATTAGATGTATAAACCACAAATCCTTCTGTATCTGCTGGTCCTGAGATAAGCTTATTACACACAAGTAATGAATCATCACTTTCAAAAACATGACAAGTTTTGGAAGATTGAAATTAAAATCTGTTTTTGTACCTCTACTTTCTGACTTACAGTCTGAGGAGTATATGTAGATGTTCCTGAATATCAAGCTGCTACTGCTATCAAATTTTTTAATATTTTTTTCTCAAGTAAACCATCTCTATTAAACACTGAAACTTGTAAGTAGTCACTGGTATTGTGAGAACAAGAAAACACTTTTGTGAATAAAGCAGCAATTTCAATTTACCATTTTGATGTGACACTTGGTAATTAGTATTTTTATTGCAAATTTGAGGCAGTGATTTAATAATCTCACTCCAGACAAAGAGAAGACTGTTTTTTCAAATACAAAAAAAGAAATGTTAAAATCCTGAAATGCGTCATCTAATAGAATTTCTTTTAAAAATAAATTTTTCGAAAGAAAGGTCGGTAGATTACATCAAGATTCTTTTAGATTCTTTTTTTACCTTCACGTTACAGTTTTGTTAGCCCTGTGTTGTCTTTGTACAGCTAAGTCTTCTTGTCACACATGAACAGCAGGCATTTGTTTATGTTCGTCAGGCAAGAGTCCTGCTGGCTGAAACAGCCAGGAATGTGAAAAATTATCATTATGGTGCTATGTATTTAAATCCTGAAAAGCTGATATTTCATTTAAAATCATTATGACACATGGGTCTTTGAAGGAGTGCATTTTGGATGCGCTGCTGCGTTTTTCTTTTGCTGATGAAGACATGGAGTTGCTATAGTGGAATTTCCTGTGGTCATTAGGAGACTGTCAGGGAAGCCAGGATTCCAAATCTGGGAGATGTAGAATCTGACGGCACTTGGGAAGCGATCTCAGGATCCCTGATGCCCCAAGCCATAAAACAGTTGGAATGCCTCCAACATTTTTGTCTGGCTTGATTAAACCTGGGCACTGGAAATTGTTATATTAGACAGTTTGACAGTCTCATGACAGAAGCCTTCATGAAGGGGTTCTCTTAGCAAGAACATTTATCTGACTTCTTGTGCTGCAACTGCAGTAATGCAAAGGATTTGATTAGCATGGGCTGTGACATTTTGGGAGATGACCCCACAGTAGACACAGACTCTGTGGTTTTAAATACTACCTCTCATCTTAGTATGTTTATGTTTTCTTTCATTAAGCTTTCTAGTTATTTGGATATAATTGCATATTTGTGTTGATCTGATAGTAACCAGCTCAGTTTCCAAAAATAGTTAAAAGTTGTTTAATGATTTATACATCCTAAATTAATCAAATAACTTGAATAACTTTCCATTTAAGGTTTTCATTCCTGAGTTCCATCAGATCAGAATGTTTTTAATATCGTCTCTAACAGTTCTAAGAAGGAATCAGAAAACATACAATGAATTATGCTATTTTCATACATAGGACAAGTCGTTTTTGATGTATCATTTTCATGAAGATGCTGATGTATAATTTTCATTAAGATGCCAAAGAATGAGTGAATTCTGCAGCTATTTATCAGTAGAAAATGGATTTCAAACCCACAGAGTTTTCATACTAATGGATTTAATAGGTCCTTGTTTTACAATTTTGTTATTTACTAGTTCAGATTGCTGTAGAAAGATTAGTTATGGAAGATTAAGGGAGGAGGTGTAAATGTGATTGCAATATCAATCTTTCTAAGGAATTACAAAAATTCTTGTGAAACAGCTTGAGTAAGACATGGTAAACTAAATCTTCTACATTACTTTAGAGTTGTTTGAAAAGTGCATGAGCCATTATAGGCTCTGACTTAGTGATGCTGGGGCTTTCCTGTCGTCTTCTACTGTAACTTTTCTTCCTTTCCCCATTTCCACCTTCACCTGCTTCTGTCCTGGCTCTGCAGCTGATAAGCATCTTTTTAAATGAATATTGCTCAGTAGGCATATGCTGCTTTTCAGCCCTAAAGCAAACCCAGCTACACTGTTGGTTTGTCAAAGAAAGCATTTTTCAACTGTCTTTTTTTGTAGAACTGGCTATGTCTGTTTACATTATTTTAATTAATTGAAAATATTTGTAGCTAATTTTTGAAAGTAATTTTTGAAATGAGGGCATATTGGTTAAATTTAACTGCCAGACTCCAGATATTGAATATATCCCTACTTTATGCCAAACAGTTTTTATAAATTTTTTTAAGTTTTTTTTTTTCTCTAATTGGAAAACTTCAAGAGAAATTGGAATGATCACTTTTTATGATTATTTTCAAAATTGAACTACAGATAATATAGTCTTTGGAACAATTTTTGAAGTGATCATTCTGGGTGCTCTGGAATGTACTTCAGCTAGTAGCTCACTGCAAGTGAGGAGGAGATACTTTTTTTTTTTTTACTTTTTCTGGATGCTGCAGGTTGTCTCTGTCCAGTTTTTGCTTAAATGAGGTTTGGATCTGCAAAACTAAGGTTAAAGATTTCTAAAGCCAGTACTTTTTTCAACCATTTTTCTAAGAAAATGAAACAGTGTTTGAAAGCTAAACCAGTTATTTTACATTCCACTAGAATATTTAGTTATGTCCAGTGTAACGTATGGAGAAGTGCAGATCAAGGTACTGCCAACTAAAATATGTCTCTGGATACAGTATGCTTTTTTTAAGGTTGTGTGATTTTTTTTCTTCCATTTGGGTGAAGGTCAAGGAGGGTGAGAAGTACTAGGGTGGAAAGAAAAGTGGGAGGGAGAAAACAGGAACAAATGGGGGTAGGTTTTTGATAAATAGTTTTCCTCATAACCAGAAACCTGCTATTTCTCCATCAGTTTGGCGATCTTCACCTACCTTTTATTGTAAGAAAGTAATTCAGAAACTATTAATAGTGGAAAATGGGTTGGACTAAGCTGTTAAGCCACAAATTTCTACTGAAAGTGCAATCAGAGCTCAACTAACAGGATGGGAGAGACAAAAAGGAATTTTGAGTGGTCTAGGAGCTATGAAAAAATGAGAAAATTGAGGGGTGATCAAAAAAACCCCCAAAAGAATAAAAAATCCACCCACAACCAAACACACCAGTTCAAAACACAGAATCATCCCACTGTAGTTTCCTGATAGATGAAACAAGTTTACTCTTCCATTTCAGTAGATTTGAAAATGTTTTTAAGAATGAAACAAATTGAATTAAAATGCCATCCTTTGCACAAAGGATGGTGGGGTAGAAACAAGACCATCATTTACTGCTGTATTATGCCAGCAGTGAAAGATGTGAAGCTGCCATGTGCCTGGTGCTCCAGCAGCCTGCTCAGGTTTATCCTACCTGGGATATTCTGGGTGTATCCTACCCTAACCTGTGTGGTTACACTGGCTACCTCTGCATTTGCAGCTTTTATCAGCTTGTTATGGGCCCCTTTTCTGACTGTGTTTTCTGCTGCTCGTTACACCTGGTGACAGCATGCCTGCAAGCTGATGGCTTGGCTTTCCTAGCACGTCGTACAACATGTGCAGTATTTCATACAGTTCCCTCTTGCTTGCTTTTCTTGGCACTAAAGGAATTTGCCTGTTGGGGCAGAGAAATGTGTCTTGAAAAGAGTGTTTTAATAAGACTTCAGGAGAGCTGGGAGCAGACTAGCAATATTATAGGCTAATCATTATACCTAAGATTGAAAGGTCACATGAGATCTTGTTTTATATCCTTAGTCATACGCAGATGTATGTGGTTGGGAATTCTGTCAACTGCCCTTTAATTTGCACTTAAATAATACTTCAGAGTGTCATTTTCTCGCTAATGTTTTTCTGTGTGTATGAAAAAGGGAAATAATTTTTTTTGTTTAAATTGTTCTTACTATAGAAACATGCTAGTTGGTGTTCAGTTCTTTCAAATCTGAAAAAAGTTATGTACATCTGTAGAAAGGAAAGACTGATAGAGATCTAACAGAGCTGATGTCTTGAGCTCTATAGCTTGAACACAAGTTTGCTGTTCTTTTGTTTTCACATTGATGGTCTTTGAATGGTTATGCAAGAAAGTTATGTCATTTATCATAGAAATGTATCCTTTTTATTTTCAAAACTAAACGGTCACTTCCTTGCCAAATTGCTTAGTCTGCTTTTCTTTGCTTGGTGGTTGTTCTACATTGGACAAATTCAACATTTAAGCTAAGAGTTCAAAAAGGAGAGGGGAGCAGTCTTCCTCCCAAAAGGCTCATCTAGAGAGGTTTGAGGCGAACAGATTTTTCCCTGTTCTTTTGCTTCTCAAGTCATACATCTTTCTGATCAGGCCTCTCAAACCACAGTCAGAGCAATAGAGAGAGACATGTAGCATAACCAAGGGAATGACAGCACCTGTCTGTTCAGCAAAACTATTAGATCCCTGTACTCGGAGTTCCCGTTTCTGTTCTTTAACTCCCTCTTGTACTCTAGGAGTACATTAAATAAGATTTTAATAGTTGCTTTTAGTTGTGGATGAAATGGAGAGGAGAGGAAGGAGGAGAAAAATTGTTAATAAATTTGTTTCACATGAAGTTGAAAGTTCTAGTGGAAAGTTACTGGGATCTGAGATATACTGGAGAACTGAGGGAGATATAAATCACTTCCTCCAGGAGGGTAATAAGTGGATGACAGCCCTCTTCTATCCTGTGGAGATCCTGCACTGATATCCCAGTAGTTCTTAATGAATATGAATTGTATTTATTATTAGAACACATGTTCCAAGAAGTGTTTAAAAAGATGAGAAAAGCCAGGTGTCTTATAAAGTCATTCCTTACTGAATTCTGTACAAGATCACAAGGTCTCCAGAACACTGGAAATAAACCTAATTACTTCAGAAAGCAATCTCAAAAGAGAGCGACCTCTTGGTGCTAGCTATGGTTTCAGTCTCAAGGCACACATTTCCAGAACGTACTTCATTTTGCTTAAGCAGATGACATATTTGACAGAAGATGTTACATGACACGACTGAGTCTGGGGATACACCAAACTCGTTAGCACACTTCAAAATAATTAATGTGGTAGTACTTGACTCCTTCTGTTTTTCTTCCTCTATGCAATTATGGGTTGGAAGGGACAGGGAGGAGGGGGAGTCAGAGATCCAGTGTTCCAAGAGTTATTCAGGAGTAACTGAAGGGGTTTTGTACCACTAGCAAAAAAGAGAATATTGAGTAGTTTAATTTTCCAGGTAGTGATTTCTGTCTAGGAGTTTTCTACTGCATTCTTGGTTTTGCCAGTTTGGATCAGTGCTATCAGTTAGTATGGGGAAAAGAATGAAACCATTCTTTCTGTGCTAAAGTTTCTTCATATATTCTCAACTACTTTTGAAGTACAAACCTTTTTGCTCATTTGACAATTATGTTCAGCACCTGAGCTGTTCCACTTCTGTTGTTGATGCACTTTCTAAAAGAAGCCAAAAATACAAAGCCTCAATTTTTTTCCAAATGTTTCCCGTTGAGCCCTAGCTCTGAAGACTTTTCTCCCTTTAGATTGTCTTCACTTAGTATTATGACATTTTGAAAGGTGGTGATAGGAGAATCCTTAAACCATATTGAACAGTAATGCTACACTTTTTTTGTAGACAAAGTGATGACAGGAAGTTGCAAAGAAAAATATGAGTACCAGTCACCACAACATTCACATCATTCTGCCTAAGCTTTGCTCTGGAAGGCATAAACATTATAAGCTCCACTTCAACAAACTAAACAATTAAAATAATTAGTTCCACAGAGCGGATGGTGTGAAGGAGACACTATTCCTATCTATTGCTAAATTGAATAGATGAAGACATACAGCTGTTGCTAAATTTGAACAGATGAATCTTTACAGCTTTATGTCATAAGTATCATTACATATCTGGAGATAGGTATCTCAAGGTGAGCTAACAAATCATATTTTGAAGTAGCCCTGTACTGGCAGACAGTCACACTATGCAGCACATATGCCAGGTACCGCAAACCAGACTCTGCTTGATCTCAAGGCAATTGCCTGCTTCTCCTGTATTGTAATTCAACTTGAGTTTAACAGTGATAGTTGTTTTTCTTATTTCTTTCTCCATTCTTGTCCTTACTTTCCCCTTTAGTGAAAAACAGAAAGCAGAGCTGATGCAAGAGGTATTTGGATCTGTTTTTCAGCACTGACTGCTGTTGTGTCTTCTCCCAGAGCAAACTGATTTGGGAAATATAAAAGCAGTGTAACCACAACAGCTTGGAGCTTACCATAGGCATACTCTTTTGAAGCATATGCAGTTCCTCTGTGGGTGTTGCACCCTGTGCGAAGTGTTTGATACCTGCTGTTCGTCACTGGCAGTACAGCACTAGGTAACTGCTACAAGTTACATATACAAGCTGCAGTTGTCCTCCATGGGGGAGTCCCCTCACCTCTGCACAAAACATGTGCCTACTGATTTCGGGGCAGATGGATACAGCTGTATGGACCTGTGACAGCAATGTCGTGTCATCTGATAGGGAGGGAAGGGGGAGCCTTCAATGTGGATCTCTTTGAGACAGGGACTACAATTACTTCTCCTGTTCATGACTGATACAAAGTTTAAAGCTGAAGTCAGCCAGATATATTTGGCATTTGAGACTGCAGAGTAAGAAAGATTATGATGCTGCACTGCAGGCAAATAACCTGCAATACCAAAAAAAGGGGCAAGATGCATGTCTAAAAATGGGGATGTTTTTCCCCAGAGGCCAAATAGTCTAGCCTTTATCTGGACTAATTTTTAATGTAGTGCTATTTTGTTGGATGATAATCAGTATTCTTGCTTTTGCAACAGAAAGTGAGTGGTCTGGTTTTAAATCCACCCTTCATCAAATAAACTTGTAAATCTGGCTTCTTCTACTGACTTTAGAGGAAGTTCTGCTTACATCTTTTGATAAATCATAAAAGTTAATATAGTCAACAGGTGAAACAGCTTTTTCTTTGAAAACAAAACCATTCAAGAAGGTACACTTGCTTGATAAGGATAATGCAATAACTAAAAAATTATATTTCATGTAAGTAACATACATAAAAAATAAGTGTAAATGGCGTAAAGAAGATAAAATATACCTAGTACTTTCCTGACGATTTTGTGATCTCTAAGTGGAGGCTTAAGTCATTAACATTGAAACCCATATCCTAAGCACTGGCACTTAGTAGCTTTGGATTTAATATTTGTCCAGAAATAACAGTAAGCTCATCATTTTGAAAGTCAGTAATGCTGCTGTGCTGTTGGAGACCTCATGTGTTTTGCCATGCTTCTTTAGGTGGTAGTGTTTGACTACAGCAAAACATTCCAAATGGCAGTTGCATCGGGATGCTCTAAATTGCCTGGTATGCTGCTTGGCTCTCTGTTTCAAACAAAAAGGAAATCTTACGTCAGATGATCATGAATCCAGTTATCTCCTACTCATGACCTTGACCTCTTTTGTGCTAATTTTGATATCAGAATGCTTTGTGTTTCGTTTGGGATTGTTCGACTCATTTCCTCTTATGTGCTTTTCTTCCCCACCCACTGCAAGAGCCCTATTATAAAGAAATGGAAGCTTTTTTTAGTAAAATGACTGTGAACAACCAAAGTGAATATTGTTTCTCAGTTGGCTAGTATTGTTTTCAAATGAAACACACATTGGCAGGACCTGATATAATGAAACAAGCGCATTAAGAATCTACTATGTGACTCACTTTAGAAAAAAATACCAATATGCACAGTTCCAGTATGCTAATCAACTCCTGCCCCAGCATACTTCCTTAAAACTATCAACATCATCTTGCATCTTAAAAGTTCACCTTGAGTTAGGCAAAAACTGAGTATTATTGGTCATCCAGTACCTGAAGTTCTGTATAGAAGCCTTACAAGTTTTTTGCCTTCTCTCTTTCCTGCCATCAAAGTGATAGTATAGGTGAAACAGGTACATTAGATTCAAGAGGTAATCTCTTCCTCAATAATTTTTAAATTTGAAGTAATTGGGATGTGCATAACTTTGGATGTTGATCTTGTTTAAACATGTAAGGGATATTTAGGGAGTAAGTTTAAAGTGAAGAATTAATTTGTTTGCCTGGAGACAGGGTAGTAATGGGTGGGGAAGAATAAATTACCACAATATCATAAAGAAGAAGGATTGGGAAATGGGATATTGGCAGTAGTTTTCCAGTCTTCCACCATATAAAATAGAAAAATTAAACAGCTTTAACTGGTATACCAAAGAATCAGACTGAAAAACCTCTCAGATAAAAGGTCCACTAGAGATAGACAGTTAAACAAGTGTAATTTTTCTAAATGCTTACTTTAGGAAAGAAGATTAACAAGAAGTGATAAATGATTTTTTTTTCTTACAGACTAGGAAGTGTAGAATAATTATTTAAAATTGGTAATTTAGCTGGATTGTTAAATGTTGAATGCTTAAAAATGTTAATATCTTTATACATTCAGTATCTCTATTGATGATGCAGTCACTACCTATAGAACAGCAAAGTTTAAAGTCCAAGTGATAACACTGTTATAACTAGGGTAAGAAAAACTGATATATTCAATTAATGTTTATATATTTCATTACAAAATGTTTTGTAATGAAAACATTTAATGAACATGTAATGAAAAGTGTAGCTTTTGATTATAAGCTACCCTTACAATCAGTAATCTCAACTAATATACCAGCAGGGCATGTTTTAATGCTGAGGTTAAAGGACAATAGTGTGCATGATCTGGTAAAAATCAATGACGATGTGTCTGGAATAGAGAGTGTGTTGAAAGAGCAAACCAGCCTTCAGTAGCTGCCAGGCAGGTGCAAAGGCGTTTTTTCTTTCATAGCTTAAGACCTAATTTATTCAGAATTGAGGAACTCCTTGGGAGCTGATGGGACAAAAAGGCATGTTTTTTGTGTTTGCCCTATAAAATTAGGACTAAAACCCTAAGATGTATTAATTTTAATGTGTAATCAGAACGTAAGATATCTATAAGAAAAGAGAAAATTGTAAATGCAAAACTCATTTTGATAGTTGTCTTTTCGTTACAAGGCCTGTAATTTTGTTTCATTTGGATCGTGATGTACATTTGCTTTATTTGCTAATCACACTTCGATTTCCATCAAAAAAAGTCTTACAACGGTGGCAAGTTAACTTCTCTATTTAGGACATGAGAAATGCCATTCATCACACTCATTAAACTTTAAATAAACAAACAGGAATTCTATGCTAAAGATAGAGTTGTCTTAAATGTCTTTACATTGAATCCTTCTGGATTAAAAAAATATAGAAATAAGGCCATGTATAATTGAAGGATAGTCTGATTCTCATTGCTGATGAAAATTCATCCTTCTTTTAAAGGAAGAGAAGATGCAAATTAAAAAAAAACCAAAAAAACAACAAAAGAACCCAGATAAGTGAAACAAACAAAACTCCACCAAAAGTATTTGCTGACAAAAATAGCATTGAAGTTTATTAATTCCAATTGCATACACTTGTAATAGTTCTCTCTGGCTTAATCATTTGTCACCTTCAATGACACAAATCTGTATGTATATTTTGTTTGATTGGGGTAGTAGTTTATTAAAAATATGGAAGCTATTGCATGAAATGGATTTTTGAAAACCAAATTAAGACAGAGTGAATTTTGCATTCTTTCCAGTTTGTAATCATTTCCCGGAACAATAAACATATATGCAGCAAAAGTATAAAATGCCCTCATGTTAGTTTTGCATTTACAATTCAGTAATGGTAATCAGCTTATTACAGGAAAGAAGTTAAATCAGTTAAATAAAACAAAGCAGTTCTCTTTGTCCTCTCTGTTTTCTCTGCAGAATCTTGCCATGCAAAGCCTTCCAAATACATGAGTTTTTCAATACAATGAAAAGGCACTAAATGCATTGGTTTATTGTAGTTCCAGAAGTTCCAGGACCATGGTGAACTGTACTGAAAAACAGAGGATGAATTCAATCTTTAATTCAGAATCTTGCATGTAGTAGATAGCACCTTCTTCTTTAATGAAATTAAGTGAAGATGTACAAAAACAATTGCTGGGAAATAACATGATAACAATGAGACAAATGTTATTGATACAAGTGTATGTGTCTGTGTGTATTTTAATATTTTGAAAGTGATCCAGCATTGTTCTGAAAAATTCTTTCATTAGAAGGTATTTTAGTGCTGCTTTACCCATTGCAGGAAATGAGACTGGAGACTGCTTTTAGTTTTAAAAGCATTAAAAATTAATGAGTATAGAAATGCTGGTTCTCTAATATCTGCAAAAGTCGGAATAGGTAATAAGTCAAAGCCAACTTAGTAAGTGCCAATAACTAGTGGTCCTTGGTCTTGCTCATATATATTCACTCAGTAAAGAAGGAATGAATGGTCTGTCAGTAGGGCTTTTCTTTTCTCCGGATACAAAAAAAATATTTTACTTCCTCAGGTCAGCATACAAGCTGTGATTTTAAGGGAAGCCAATGCATTTATTGCCAAAGGAGATTTTCAGTGGGAAATCTGATAAAAACTGCAAAGAATTACTCTCAGGTGTTTAGGGGCAAGAAAGTATTTATAGAGCCAAACAAGGGTAGAATTTCAGCACAGTGCATCAGAAACATTTTACTTTTATTATGCAGGTCAACACCAAGGATAATCAAGGAGAATTATTTAGAAAATTTGTTTCTTGTATACCATTAAGAGTAAGATCTCAGCAGATCAGTTTCTGCAGCAAAACTATGAAGTATAAGGTGTAGAGATCTGTAATCTTTCACCTAGAGAATATGAATTCACAGGAAGTGGGATGAAGGGATTTGTAAAAAAGGCCATTAAACTGGTGACAAATCCCTATGAGATAGCTACAGAAATAGTGATGGAAAATAATGCTTGAGGAAAAGATAAAATAGAAAAGAATGGGCTATTGTGTAATTAACAAGGGGAAATGTTGTTTTTCTGGTTTTAGATTAAATTATTGTATCATTTACAAAAATAAGAACTAGTTTCATGTGAAATGAAAATGTTGATGCGTTTAAATTGGTTTGTAACTGTGATGGAGTAGTGGAGAGTGAAGAGTGCTTTTTCTGATGGATGTTTGCTGAAAGAATTTCCATCATGCTGAGGGCTTCACTTTCCAGTAAGTTGCAAGGAGAGTTGGGTTGTTAAGAAAACCTATTTAATATGGTGACTGCTGTGGTTTCTAAATGTTTGGAGATAAAAAATTTGGAGAATCTAGTATGTAAAGAATCAACTGATTGGAAACTATCATACTAGAGACAAACTTTGCAGTAGTTAGTGTGTGCTAGATGTAGCTTTAACCAGAGAACTGATTTTTCTGGCCTATTTCAACTCATTTAGTTCCTCTTACAGTTTTGTTTATGAGTTGAGGAATATATTTGGCTTCTGAACCTTCCAAACTGATACAAGGACCATTGATTCAAATAATCACTCAGACTGGTGTATGGAGAGTTTTATGATCACAGAATCACAGACTATGCTGAGTTGGAAGGGACCCACAAGGATCATCAAGTCCCACTCCTGGCCCTGCACAGCATCATCCCCGAGAGTCACACCATGTGCCCAAGAGCATTGTCCAAATGCTTCTTGAACTCTGCCAGGCTTGGTGCTGAGACCACTTCCCTGGGGAGCCCAGTCTGGTGTCCAGCCACCCTCTGAGTATGATAAAATAATGATTCTTTTCAATATTTCTATTTACTTTTGCAGTTACCCAGTTTCTTCACAGTATTGCTGTCTTCTCTGAATAATGTAAATGATAGCACTGTGATTTTGTGATAAGACTTGGGCATTTTGACAGATGTGGAGTTGTTTTTGTAAGCAATATGACCTTACATGCCAGAAGTAGATTTTTAAATGGCATAAATACTATTGTTTGTAGCTGTTGTGCACATTGCTGTGCTATACCTGCCCATTTTTCCAGATACAGATATGTGAAAACATTGAAGTTGCCTAGAAATAGAAACACATAGTAAATGATTCTACCACAGAACACTTCTGCTTTTTTTCTGTTTTCCCCTGTGTGAAATGCATGCAAGCCAAGGCCATTAATAATGTGGTAGGTTCAGACACTTAAAAGGTCAAAAATGCCAAATTATAGTGTGATCTTTAACTATTTCAGGAGCTCCCAAGCTGCACTGTGCCATTTTCTCTGGTCTTCCCTCTGGCTCTCTAGTAAGGGTGCAGGCTGAGGGTTGAATGAACGGCCAGAAGCCCAGCAGACTCCTGGGTTTATGTTCTTCTCTCCCCTGGAAAAAAATGGTAGCAGGAAGTAGGTGGTGGCAGCTGTTGGTGGAAGAGTTAATTTGTCCTTCAGTACTCTCCCTCTGGCTCAGGTTAGAGTATCTCAAGTCAAACAGGGGTAGCTCAAAGCAAAGTGCATCTGTTCCTTTGGCAGCAAGGTGCTACCCACTTCTGCAGATCTGCAAGTAAATTGCCTCCAGTGCAAGAGTGGTACCGTTAGAACTTGCAGCTGCTGGTCCTCAGTGAAGTAATTGAAGGCTGTTAACAGACTAAAGCATGTTCTGGTTATATGGGCTGTCCCTTTGTTTCTACAGCCCATGGCTTTGTTGGGCAAGGTTTTTAGTATGGTAAGTCCAATTGCTCTTCTGTGAAGTAGCAGAAGACTCTTTGTTGTCCAGTCTCTATCCATCAACCAGTTTGGTGTGAGTGACCAGGACAGACCATAAAACTTTGTCCAGCTGACTGAAATTTTTTAGTTTGGTCTAGTTTTTTTTGATTGGTTGTGTGCCAACAGGTTATATAGTTGTGGAAAGAACCGTGATTTTGTGGATTCTTCTATTTGAATATGTCATACAATCAGGCGTGGAACATTTAATGCATTTAGAGTGTTTTCATTTTCACTGGAAATTGAACTGATTTCAAACCAGTTGTTACTGAAGATGTTTATTTTTCCTCTTTGGTCAGTAGATCAATCACTAACAGAGAGTGATGGGGGTTTGTTTGTTTTCCCTGATGCATAGAGAGCTTTCCAGGAACATGTGAAGAACTGGATTGGATGTCTTTCATGAAAATACATATATTGAAAACAGATTTCTTTACATGTGACTGCTTTCTTTGGGATAGCTAAAGTTTAAACACTTTGCCCATGTGTCATATTTCTAATGTACTTACCATCATACACTGTATGGTTGCTGGGTCAGGCTCAGCTACTGGAAGAATGTTTATTTCCTGCCAAGTGATTTTTCAACAGAAACTACTGGGTATCAGTCAAGGTTTCACTGTATAGGGAAGCTATTCTTAGGAAAAACTGATTTTTTTCTTGTAAGAAGGGAAAGCAATGGGTGTCCCTAGATACTATCTGAGATATTCTGGTTTGATTCGAGACAAAAGAGACTGAACTTTTCCCTTAATACTCCTGTCCCCTTCACCAAATAAGATGCTCTTGAAGTTTTGAAATGAATGAAAATACTTGAAAAACAGGTAACTCTGAAGGAGGTCTTTGCGGGTGAAAAAACCCATGATAAATTGACTATTTCTATTCTGAAAAAAGAGCTTCTGGCAATTAAAGCAGCAGAATTTCTATGATTTCAGGTTATGGATATCTAGATAAGACTAGACATTATTTTCTTTCCTCTTTCCAGGTATCTTAGTAACATGAAAGAATTACGCCTGGTGCGACTGCACAAAAAACAAATGTGCATGCACCAAAACAGTTACATGAATACACTGCATTTTGCTTTTTGCTATGTTTTTTCCTTTGATATTTCTATTCATGTAACAGAATACCATCCAGTCTCTACCTTAGGTAGGAGGGGGCTATAAATGTTTACATGCTTGCAATTAGTAACAAGGCCTTAAGAACTTTTCCTCTGAGATTCTTCTTTTTATTTTAAGTATTTGTTGTTTCAGAAATGACCATCTAATTCCTAAGTTCTTAATTTTTTTTGGCCGTATATAAATGTTTATTTTGGATATTTATTTCTAGTATGTTTACTTATGTTTTATATTAAAGCTTCAGTGAGGATTTTTTTTTGCTATTTACAGACACTGACTTTTTTTTTTAATTGCTTGTGTGTAAATACATTATTGCACAATTTACTATAAGCAAAATGCAAATATCTGCTGTATGGTAGGTAAACTCAAGTCTACCAGCAATAGAAAAGTACGGGATATTTTTGATAGATTATTCTTTGTGAAGCAGGGTGTTCCAGTTGGAATACAGAATAGATCAAATGAGTCATAGTTATGTAAGTTTATGATTATACCCAAAACAACAATTATATACTGCATAGAAAAATTATTAAATTAAAGGGTTTAGCTTGACTATCCCCTTCCTTTCTTGGCTTTTCTGAGGAAGAACTGCATCTCTCAAAGAATATATCTGTTATATATATGACTAAACACAAATGTTTGATGTAACTAACTCTCTATAGCAATTTATTGTATTGCCTGATGGGGGTGGGGAGGAAAGCTTGCACCAAAACAGAGGTTTCTGGTGCAAGAACAGTCAGATCTTTATTAAAGGCTACAAGCAAGTTCCTCCTTTGCTGCAAAATTGACACAAGCTTTGTTTAAAAAAAAAAAGTTTATTTGCTTATGCTTTTAAAGGGAATAACAACCTTAAATGCATCAAACTTGAATCATGTTAGGAAATTCTCTTAGGTGTAATCTGTCTTGGAGAGAATACTGCCTTATTCTCAGGTTGATGTCAAGTGCTGACAATGAAATCAACCCTGTGTGCAGATGCCACAGAGAAAGCTGTCCTGAAAAAACCTCTATTGGCAGTCCTCTCAGCCTAGAAACTTTAGGCTTTTAAGTGTTTGGTGAGGAATTGTTGGTGCCAAGGTGTTTCTTTAGCTGTTTAGTGGGGAGAAGGAAAAAGGAGATAGCAAAGGAGAATCCATGTTCCTTATACATTCTCAGTACTATTGGTACTTACGCCCTTGAGAGCTGGAGCATCTTAACTGAAGAATCCATCAAAATAAGCTGCTAGAACATTACTGTGGGGTGGATAGTGCTGAATCCAGTACCAGAAGACCTCTTGTTTTTACAGATCAAAGAGATTTCTCCATTTAGGCTATGGTGGGAGGGAAAAATAAGCGAAGTATTAGTTGGGGAATTAGTCTGCTGTTTAAAAAGGGATTACTCTAATTTGAGAGAACATGCTTAGAAAATTTTTGTTTTCATTTCAGTTAAAGGAAATCAGCGTTTTTCCTTCTGCATGTAAAGCTGCTAGAAACTGGGACCATTTTCAATTTGTGGACCCAGGAATAACCTGGGTCAGTGAACACTGTGTTTTCTTTCAGTGTAGTGACTACATACTATCAAGAATGATTTTACCAAGTCACAGAGCAAAGAAGTTAAAATACTGCTTTCAATGCAAACAGACTTAATTTGAAAACTTGCATCTTTAAGTCTTCTACTTGAAGGTTTCAGTTAATTTTGTTTCAAGTTGCATTACCCTGTTAGTAGTTTCTCTCTGTGAAGCATCCTGATGTCTTGGCAGTTTCTGTGTTCCAGACACCCTGTAGCCTTTCATTTGCAATACAAAGTAGGCAGTCAGTGCTATACAACATGGTAAAGTTAGCTTTCACAAATTTTAAACCAGTTATTAGTTCCTAGGGAGTGGTGTGATACATAGTCCTCTAGTTGGTTTAAATATATGCACCCATTGAGGTCAATCCTAACAAGCAATAATTTGACTGGAAGAATGACTGAGAGGGTGAACTTGGCAGAGTGAGCAAAAACACAAAGTCTTCAAGGCTACAAGATTTTAATGAAACCAAGACTTGTATTTTAATGAGGTGTAAAAAAGAGGCAATATCTTTGTCCTTTTAAGCACTGAACTTCTGCAGACTTCTCACAGAACATTGTTATCCTCCTGAGAATGTGAATAATGTAAAATCTCCAGTAAGTAGTGGTCTTCAGTTTAGCATCTTTGCACAGTGTAAGAAGCGGTCTTTTTGAGTTTCCACAAATTACAAATCACAATTTGTAATAGTGATCACTGTAATAAATTTTCTTTGAGTATTTAATGTCATAATTCCACTTTGAAAATTAGATAAATGACTGGGAGGTTTCTTCTTGATGTTGAAATGCATCCTTGCTTAATGGTTTTTGCTGTGTGTTTTGATGCCTTAGTTCTTGACTATTCAGAGATTGTTTCATTGTTTTACAGAAATACACAATTTGTGAGCTTTTAAAAGGATAGCTCATTATTTCCTTTAAGTCATTTTGGTTTCCAAGCAACAAAGTTCTGTCTGAACTGTCAAAATGCTGTTTTGAATAATGGTTGCATGTAATATGACCCAATGAACTGGTTTTATATCTATTTCTCTAGTGATAAGATTGACAATCAATAATCACTATTTTGTCATAGTCTCTGTCATGAAGTTTGGACTAGACCAGAAATTATTTTCTCCTATTAAGCAAAACTTTACTGCATTGTTATATGAAAACTTTTAATAGTTTCATTATTTCTGGCATTGCTTCACTGGTAGTTTAAGTTTGACCATTGGATTTTAGAAGTCTGCATATATCTCAGTTTGTCCTGGTGGTCTTGGTTACAGGAGCTCTTGCGTTGACAAAGAGCTGTTGAAATAAGAGTGTTGTTTGAAATGTAATATGGGGTTTAATGCTTTTTTAAAGTAAGATTATCAAAGGAATGTAACTCAAGATCTAATTACAGGTCCACAAGGTACTAAAATAGTTATGGTACTAGAAAAGCTTGGAATACCTAATTCAGAGGAAAGAAAATTTCAAAAATTCTAATTATTTTGCATATTTACTTATCTCTGTTTGTCACCTGTTTTCTAATGTGTATACAGTTTCTGAATTTTAGACACTGATGATATGTATGTTCTTCAGGGAGAATGCAGCTTTTATTAGTAATTTTCTGTATTTATGTATTATTGTGTACACTACTGTGGAACAAGGTTGCAACAGTTACTGTTGTAATACATCCCAAATTGACTTGGATTGTAGTTCTTTCTTATGCAGTATTTTTCAGGCTTTATTGTTAGAAAATGTGATTTGGTAGAGGACAACTTAAAAATAATAAAGCCATTTAATGTTTTGAAACTTCAGGCATTATGTAGGTTTCCTATTAAACAAGTATTATCGTATCACTGCCTCCAAAAATAAATATTTTAAAGCATTTAGAATTAAATCTTAAATTGTGTGAAAGTTTGAGTTAATTTATCAAAGAATCTCTGAAAGTTTTATGGAAGTCTGTACATATTACAGGGTCCACAAGAACTTAGTGTTCCGTAAGCTTAAAAAAATGCCCACTTTTTGTTTCATAAAATCTAAGCAGTAGAAACTGTCTGTGAGACCAACTACTGTGGCAGCAAATCAAAGGAGCTTTTTGAAGATAAATTTTCCTATTCATTCATAACTTTTGAAGTAAGCTTATGAATAAATAAGGACTGTGTGATTCCACAACCGGAGTTACACATGTAGTTGCTGTTATTTTTACAAAGCTTTCCTCCATTTTGTTTTTGAGTAAATAATGTAGGTGAGCTCAGTTCAGTTTGAGCTGTACACCTGCTAAGTTCTTAGAAACCATAGTAGTGATGAGATAGCAGGATTGTTTTCCTTGCAGAGGTGCTTCTGTGTCTTGCCCCCTTTGTCTCCAGACACCTTTCTTCCAAGCAGCTGAACAATTCCAACTGTGTCATCATGCCATCAGCCACCTCTATGCCCGACACAAAGCCATGATCCACCAGGCAGTCCCACAGCTGGTGTCCATACTTTGGTACTTTAAAAGGTATATAGGTTGTATAGGTAGCTAAGGGAACAGCCTGAATACAAGAGCAGTAGAGTTGTGACATCGACTTGCTGCTTATAAATCATCCAGAGGTAATGTACAGAAATGGAAGAAGCGCAAGTAAAATGGAAGTGATTATCTAGGCAGAGCATGGAGAGGTCAGGGTGATTTATGGGATTTTCAGAAGGAGTCTTCAGGTTTGGGAGAAATTGAAGAAAAAGAACCCTAGAATTACAAGAATATAATGAAAAGTGTGTCTGGAGTTTCTGTGTTAGAAAAGACTGAAAGACACTTTTCCATTTATCCAGTCAAGCTAAATCCATGTCAAATACGATGAAAACATGTGAGAAGCAGGACAGCTTAGAGGTGTTAGAGAAGGGTAAAAGCAGGACAAGACAATGCCACAGTCACCCTGTCGGCCGGGATTAGGTGATGGACAAACATTGTGGTTTATGGCTGGGGTGAGCATTCATGTAGAGAGGACTTCATGGGTGGACCATCACCGCTGGAGTCCCAGAGGTATTAACTAGGGATTGATTCTGGCAGTCTGACAAGATTTCTAGACTGAGAAGCAGAAGTCTAGGAAAAACTTATCTAATGTTCCTGCCTATAAAATCATAAATAAAGAGGAATATCAAGTGCACCAGAATAAATCAAAGGGTATGAGGGAATATAAGAAGGGTGGAGATAGCGGTACTGATAAATGCATAGCAAATAGTCAGGTACTAACACGGTAAAGACTAACTTTTTTGAATAGGGTGTGGTTGGTGGAAAACAGCTGGATGCCTGGTTAACAGTGGGACAAGACAGGAAAACAAAATAAACAGGCTGTGATGATTAACACTGTCTGTGAAGCAAGCTGCTGCACAGATGAAGGAAATCTGGTGGAACAATTGTGGCTGAAACACTAAAACTGGAAATGCTCTTGTTGGAAAAGATAGGTAAAGGAAAACGTGGTGCAGTCACACTGTGTGATACTGATATAAAAACTTGGGAAGAAGTGAGATGAAATTGCATGGATAAAATGGAGATGTTTTATTGGGGCCAGCAATGTTAAATTTGGATATGAATAGTTGTATCTTCAGTGCTTTGAGGTGGGAGATCCAGATGGAATTAAGTAGTTGCTGCACAAACAAGGTGTTATGCGGTTTCCAGTAAGGTTTTGGCAAGTATTGAATATCCTGCTCTTTTCAAAGGACAGGAATTTGGGGCTTTTTTGTTTGGTTGTGGGGGGATTTTTCCCCTAAATAAGCTTGGATCAGGACATCCTTCAGGTGAAATGGATGGGAAAAATGTTTGCATATAGTTAGTATTACATAGTAAGAGGCATTTTTAAAGCAAGTAAACTATTTAATCTGGAATTGACAGGTTAAGAATAGAAAGAAGGTTTGCTGTTTATTTACTTTAGATGCAAAAAGCTATCTGAAGATTGTATTTTAACAAAAGGAAGAAATCTTTGAGGGAAAGATTTCAGATGAGTTGGATGAATAACAAATTTAAAAGCTGTACTGTAAGTAGGGTGAGCAACCAAGCAGCGTAATGTTGTGGAAAAATGGCAACTCAGAAACTGTAAGGGTGTAATTGTATTTCCAGAGATTAGGCATGGAGATAAGGTCTGGCTAAAAAGAAAAAAAAGCTCTAACTCAGTCAGCCATTGAAGATAAGGATGGTAAAACATGTGGAGTGGATAAAGAGATGGAAATTTGGTCAGGCTCAAAGATTAAAGCTGGTATTTTATCATGAGGACCTTAGTGATGTTGCACATATGTTGAACATAGAAGCAAAGCTAGAATATACAATGGGAATGAACATAGGAAAATGATGTCCAGGGTGGGAAAAGTCCTTTAGAAGCTTCATTTACTTGAGTCATGGATAATTACCAGCTGAGATTGATTAGAAAAGTGATTAGACTGAGGTTGATAAGTAAAGTTATACAAGCTCTACTGTGATGATTTCAAATTACCATAGTATGCTCATCCCAAACAGGCTACCTGTTGTACTACTTAATCTCAGAGCAGAGACTGAAGTGTGAGGTGGGGAGAATGAATTGTAGTTTCTAGAGCTGTCTTTTCGTGCTTTCATGTGGCGTTAGCATAGTCTTTGCTCATGATATGAAATTCCATCAAAATTATCTGGTTTTGTTGTTTCCAGACTAGATTAATGTGTCTGTGAACTGTGTTTTTTGACTTTAGAACTCATTGCTATGACGGCTCGAGCCTTGGGAAAAGGGTGTGTTATCTGATGGGAGAGTAACCTGATAACGTTTTTAAATGTGGCCTGTGGAAGAACTCATATCATTTAGAATTGTGAATTTTAATTGGTTTCTACTCTATTTCTATTTAACAACTTCCAAGGCAGGAATTTGAGTCTCAAGTTAAAATAAGGCCCAAAATCTTGAATCTGACTGTTTTGCAAGTATTCTGTATTTACATAGGTTTGTTTATTACAGTGTATTTATGTTGCAGGTTATTCATGAGAAAGAATGCTCACTTGACAGTGCACACTTATTGATTTTATTGATTTATTGTTCTATGATCTAGTATCTATTAGATGCTAGCTGTGCAATAGTGTTAGGATTCTCATTTTCTTGCCATTATACAACGCAAATTTTATTTCTTCAAGCATTATTCAGAAACACCAAATTCAAAGTTTGAGTAATTTATTTTCTTCAATAGTAGGCAGAACGATCAGAGCTTATTTTTCCAATGTAATAAAGAGTGCATTAACCATGGGTTTTTAGGACTTCTAAGTACATTGCCACTTACTCTTCTTAAGGAATGTGTAATTTTCATATGTTCTACCTACATTTTCAGTTTTTGTTAGAACTCTGAACAGAGTACAGTATTGGTTTTGGGAAAGGGGAGAATTCTACTTGTTAACACTCATATTCTCGTCTAACAGGTCACTTACATTAGGCTTTTCTGCTTGTGAAGTGTAGAAAAGATATGGCCACACATTTTAAAATAAAATATGTTCTTCTGAAAAAATATTTTCCTGTGTATTTCAGTTTTTCTCTTGGAACAATAGAAATGAAAAAGGGGTGGCAAAAACCTAAAAAAAACCAAAATTTCATTCACTTAAAACATTTCTTGCCTTTCGTCTCCTGTTCTCAAAAGAATTATTTTGCAGGGCATATTTAGGATTTTCGTGCTTTGCTAAGGCTTAGAGCAATTATTATTTTTAAGTTTTTCAACTGTATTTTACTACTTTGTCTGGTCTTGCAAAATGAATACCCAAGGAATTGGGCAATTATTTTTGTTTAATTTTTGTTACAATAGAGTATAGAAAAATGTGCTTCAGCATTGCATTAGAACATTGCAGCAGAACTAAAACAGCGAAATAGAATTTGTTGTGTAGTTTATATTCAAGTAAATTCTAAAATTAAATAATATTACTTTAAAAGTTTTATTTTCACCTAACTCTTTTGGACTGCCTGAAACTGTGTAAAGGAATGCAATTTTATTAGTCTGTCGTTTTCCTTACTACAAATACACTTCAGCCATTTGCTTGGCACTGGTTTCTGGATAACCTGTAGGACCAGGCCTCTTTATGAAAAAGAATGTGAATAAGATGAAATCTTAGTATTTAAAATTAGGAGGTTAAGCATCAACTTAGAGCCAAAATTATTGGTGCCTGTTGTGATTTCTTTTCTTATTAAAAGAATAAAGTCACTTAGTAAATCCCATTAACATCATTAGCAGTTACAAGATGCTTAGTAGTTTGAATCACAGAATTGATTTTATGCAGCTGTCAGTTGCATTATTAATACAGATTGGGTAACCAACAGATGGGTTTAGAAAGAGAGAGAAAGAAGTGTTCCTATCCAGTTTTTCCTTTTGCATTCATTTTCAGAAAGCTGAGAAAATTCTGACCTGCACAGCACCTTGTGTAAATCTTTGACTGAGTTATACGTGAGACTTCGATAGGTGAATCATGTGAAAACAAGTAATTTGATATTCCCTTAAATATACTCTGGCCTTAAATTTGCTACTTAATGGTGACTGGCATTGGAAGACAGTTTCTCCCTTATCTTAAAACTTCTAATGACCGTTTTGTCTATAGCCTCTTTTAATATTGTATTTTTCTTCCTATTGAATTTTGATTTAAATAACTTTGTAGTGGATTTTCTGAGAAAAAATTGGTGCAGTTTTTCTCTGTGAAAGTTACCATTCTCTTTCAAAGGGCTTCAGAAGAAAACATTCAACAATCCAAAGCTGCACCAAAAGAAAAAAAAATAGCCTGAATTGAATTGTATGCCAAGTCACAATAATTTATTCTGTATTAGAACTGTTTGCAAAACCATGGTTCACTATAATATGTTTGTCTTTCTCTTTTTAATAAGAAATGTCATGCCTAAAGCACATCAATTCTGTCTTAGGGGAAAACTGGCTAAGGATTGAAATGTATTAGACAGGGTCACTTTAATAGTTGATGTAGTTTTACTCTGCAAGCGTTTGCTTGGGATTGTAAATTCGATTCTTATTCCTGGTATTGATTATAATTGATTATAATTCCTCCATTATGCCAAAAATGCCTGAAAGTCTGAATGCTTTGAATTTATGGGGGTTTAGGTTGATTGAGTCTAAGTAAATACTAAATCCAGATATACTTTGCATTTACAGGCACTTGCAGACCAGTTTGAAAACGCGAATACATCGGTATCTGAACGCATGAAGATTTTCTACTGTTGTCAGGTGCCTCCACGTTGGGCCATACAGGTGTGAAACAATTCCATTTCAGTCTTTACGTAAAAGTCTGTGGTGGTTATTTTTGATGCTGCATCACTCCATAGTCAAGTGAGTGTGATGTGACCTGGAGTTGAAACACTGTAGAAATAAAGACATAACCTAACATACACCGGTTTTTCTGGAGAGAAGTCAAGTTCTACAGTGCTTTGCTTTCAGATGTCTTGTTCTGTCATGCATGGGTGTAATTGCTGGTTAGTGCAATTCTTCTTTACTTTCCTTTTTCCTCCAGTACGAAGTAGACTAAAATTTGCAGGCTTCAAACATATGTCCTATTAACATAAAATTGCTGCTGTCTTACTTTTTATTACTGGTTTGCTTATGCTACTGTTACTTGCATTTTTCTTGTTTTTTTAAAGTTCACTTGGGGAAGTTGATCATGGTGAAATCAGCCAGGTTGGGAGTCAATAGTACACTGAAGAGCTGAGAAAGCTTTTCTTTTGAGACAGTCCCCTCTTTTACTAGTAGTGACAGGATTCTTTTATACCCATGACTACCCTGTTCGTCTTGATGTTCTAGAACAGAAATCTACACACTAAAGTCTTATCTGATGAGGCTGTATTTGACAAACTTGAGAAAACTGTTTATATTGCATACCTGCAAAGGTATTCATGTTGGTTTACTTTTAATGGTGTTTTATTCCTTTTTGATTTCTAATTTCAGTGCATGTTGTTTTAACCAATTAAATCTTCTTTGAGCATTCTCAAGTTTTTCTACATAACCTTTCAACAGGCACTTGCAATATAACTATCAAATGTGGTTTTCATTTCCAGTTTTCAGAGTGGCATTTTCAATCCAAGCTGGTTTTCTAAGACAAAGACAGAAATGCTAAAATAGGGGTTTACAATTAAAGATGACTGCAGTCTTCTAGTCATAGTAATGAAGACACATTGCACATATAAATTTTACCAAATATAACTGAGCAAATTTAATTAAACATTAATGAGATTTAGTGTTAGACAATGGCAAATGTTTTTTTCCTAAGTGATTAATATCAAGCTAACAAAGAGGTTTTCAGAGTTTGTTACATATTTATATCAAAGAGTTGTAGCCAGATGCTAATATTTTTTTTGCTACTAGTCTATTCCCCTCTAGTAACTCCTTGGATTTGTAACCGATACTGAGCCCAAACCAATAAAGATAGGTTCATGACATATGTAGAAAATTTCAGGGAGTCCATTCAGGATCACCAAGCCCACTGCAGAGGTTAACTGTATGGTGTCTTACAGCATAAGTTGCTGTCCTTACACAGAATGCTCCCATTTATTTTTGCAAACCTGACTGACTGTCTCTCACACATAATAAGTAAGTTACCCTTTCTTCAAAGGTTTAAACCTATTCGCAATTTTAATCTTCTCTTAAAAAATAAAGGCCAAAGATAACTTTTCGAAGTCATGAAAACATGCCATGTTTGTTTTTGAATTGAAAACATTGCTCTTTTTTTTCGTTAGTACACTGAAATAATAGCTGAATTTGAAATAACAAAGAGGCTGACTGAACTGTGAGGAAAACTCAACTAGGGAGTTGAACCTAAACTCAAATCCAATATTGATTTGAGTGAAAACTAACACCCTTTGGCAGTGGCTGTTTGGGACAGTGATTTCTCACAAGTACTGAACAGAATTGTATCAGAGCCTTTCTCTCTGTCTTTGTTTCTCCACAGGCACAGATTACTGTGACAAAGCATTGCTAGAAGGGGCTTTAATTCCCTGCTTTGGCCCCTGTTTCCCACTTGGCATTCCCAACATTCTGCTGCAGCTGTTCTCCAGCCGCATGGGCCTCATTTAAGGGCTGGAAGTTCATCTCTGTCAATTTGTTCTTGCCATGTCCATTTCTATTTTTGTATTATATTGTTAAATTGTTCACAAGCACAACAACTGTTATTCAGTTGGTGGGCGTTTTTTGAGGTATATACAGTGTTTGAGGTTCCAACCTGAAGTTTCAGGAGAATAATTACATATCTGTCTGCTTCTTGTTGATGTCAGAAATGCTTCTTACATCTTTTTAAAATGTAGACATTATTTGCTTACCTACTTTCAGTTACCTGGAATTTCTTATTTTTCCAGCGTCAGCTTGCAAACTTACTCTTTGAGCTCGGGTGCACCAGCTCTGCCTTACAAATATTTGAGGAGCTGGAAATGTGGGAGGATGCAGTAATCTGCTATGAAAGAGCAGGACAACATGGAAAGGTAAGAAAAATGTTTTATATAGTTGAGATCCCATCTTGAAATAGCATCTGAAGGGGGAAGGACTGTCTGGCTTTAGCTGGCAAATCACTAATGACACTCACTTCTACAGGGGTGTCATCACACCTAAGTCTGTTGAGGAAAAATGGATACATGGCATAAGAGCTTGCCATAACCTGTGAATGCTAAAAAAATTGACGTGGGGTAAAATAGCCACATGAAATAGAAGTTGGTGAATAAGAAGCACCTTGAGATGCAAGAAGGTTGTGATAGTGATTCTTGAAAATGTTCAAGGATAATCAAATTATCTTCTATGGATAGACAGCAAGGTGTAATGTGGGCATTTCAAGAAAGCTGTAGCAGTCATTTATGATGGAGTCCTGAAACTTTGTCTGGAGGGGATGTTAATTTTCTTTCCCACTTGATTTTAAACTTTTAGCTGTAGTTTTTAAAAACACTTTAAATAGACTAACATCGGTGCTTGATGTATTTAATTACTTAATGTTAACATACTCAAATTACAGAATCAAACACTTGAAACAAGAAGTGGTGTAAGATTAAAAAACTTTACTTGTTAAGTCTGTGTTGATGTTTTCCTAACTTCTTCATCATTTCTTTAGCACTGCTACCACTATGTGTGATCAGCTCCAAAGACAATTAGAAGCCATCACCTAACTCTGTGTATCAGTGACATAACTTTTCAAAATTGCTGATAACAGGCTATATTAACCTTCCTATTGTTGATGATTTTACTTTTACTATTAGAGCAATGGTAGGAGGAATTTAGAAAATCGTATCTGGAAGCAATGCCTACTTATATGTAACTTTAGCTGGGTTCTCTTTCTGGTGCACACTCTCACACAGGCTGTAACAGGAACTTAAGCTATCAAACAGTGTTTTCAGAATTTATATAGATTTCAGAAATATTCTGTTTCAGACAAAAATAGGTGTTTTTCCTTTCTTCCCTTCCTTTCTCTCTGTTTGGTATATGGTAGCATTAAATGTATGAATGTACATGTGCCTTTACAACACCACAAGCACAAAGACTATGCTCTAACATAATTTAAGCTTAGTGAATAGAGATATATAATTTCAACTGATAGAAAAAAAGCAGAATGTCTCATTCTTCCATAGTTTTTTTCTAATTGTCATGCACCAAAGCCTAGATTTTGTTCATTATAAACTGACAGATATGTCTTGCTGGCAAATTCTGTGCCACATTATGCATGCCTTGGGGATAGTATGCTAATATCACAATCTTCTCAGTACAGTGGAGAAATAGAGGTCAGTATTTTCCATTTCCTGGAAATGCATTCTGTCCTAGTTGCATTCACAACCTGCCCTTGGGGAGTTATGAAAATGGCACTCGGAGAATAGGACAGGATATCTGACACAGGAAACTGCTTAGAAATGCTTTCAGAATGAAGGATTGTGCTGTGCTTTGAAAAACAGAAAATGCTGTGTAAGTATGAAATAACAGTAGCGCTGGAAAAAAGCTAGCTTTGGACCAAAAAAGACAGAAGATTAGAAACATGTAGCTGAACACCAAGGGGAATGAGTATTTCTGCTCTTTATTGTAAAGTGTTCAGAGTGTGAACTGCTTATATTTATCAAAAGTGTTCTGATGTTTTTAAACATGGTAGTTCTTGTAGAAATGCACGAAAATCTACTAGAGTATGTATGTAGGCATGTATGTATGTTGGCCACTGGATGTTCGTGTCATTAATGAGCTTAGCATATATCTGTGCAAAAGAACAAACTTCTGTGTGTTTTTCAGTCACAAATGCTTTTATATAGAAAACCTGAATTTAAATCCTGAAAAATCTAATAAAACTGCCAAATATCAGCAATACCAATGTGTTTGATGAGTACTTGCACATCAAAGTAATACCTTCTTTCCTCCTACTTTGGAGTTATCTGCTGGTAAAGAAACAGAGCATGTAGATAAGGCCATGTGAAGGTCCACATTATACTGTTAGATAATACATAATTAATTTGGTTAGAACAGGCCCATGTAGCAGTACATATTTTGCAGACTAAGATGTTACTAACATTTAGCAAACTTTTTTTGAGGATTTGTTACTGTTACTAGATATGGCTCTACATGCCTTTGTTTTATAAGCTGAACAAAATTAGTGGAAATTAGTATTATAACATGAGTCAACAGAAGAGTAGTAGAGTGCCAAGCAATGAGCAAAATGGCACAGAACAAGGAGAAAAAGGTATTATAAAACCTGAATGCAATATGCTGATAGTTGCTGTGGCTTTCTCACTGAAGTATTTTACTCGTATTCCTTTAACAGACTTGTTGCAAAAGGAGGCATCTCCATGTGTGGAGTGAGAACTGGTGTTGAAGTGTCCTTCTCCCTTCATTTAACTGTGAGAGGGACCCAGAGATCTCAAGAGTGTTATTAACATCAGACAACTTTATGTGGTTATGGTGTAAGATGTCTCTTCCACTTAAAAATGGTACTATTTCCATGCTAAAAGAAAAAGAAAGGGTGAACCAGAGATGTGACTTTTCAGTTCTTCCCCTTGAAGTGTGGCCTTTCTCCCTTGCAAGAACTCTCTAGCACGGTAGCTGCTGATCGTTTATAGATTAATGAGATCTACCATTTGGCATCAGATGGATATTCCATTTTACAACAACCTGTTTTCAGCCCTAATTCTGTTCCATCATCTCATCAGAGTATAAAGCATGGTACAGAGTCTGGTTTTAGACCAACATACCCCAGCAATCCGTGTTCTACAGGGTTATTTCTCTTGTCATGGCATGACACAGATACCTCAAAACATTTGAGTGAGGAAACACAATTATGGCAAGATCTCAAAAGCCCAGCTTTAAAGTCAGGTATGGCTTCCCAGATGTGAAGCAGTACTGTACTGATTAGTGCATGAGCTCATTCAAGAACTTGGTTTATTTCCACTATATATAGTAACAGCTGTAGAAGGCAGATGAGCACTCCTATATGTGGTTACAAAGCTAAGAAAGAGGAGTAAATGTCTCACCCAAGGTCTTGCGTGAAATTACAGGGAAGATGAAATTAAAACCAAAGAGCTTTCCTTTTCTCTCAATGCCTTTTTCCATGCTCCTCTGTTCTGCTTCTTCATGCTGCTTCTCTGGTAGCCAAGCAAATTATGTGCAAGCAGAAAAATGAAGACTTTGTAGGAAATAGTTTGAACTAGCAAAGGAATGAATTGTAAAATAATAGAACTGGTAGATCAGTGAAAAGTGAGGGGAATAGGGTCTTTTAGGAAATAGGTAAATTAAAAGCATGGGAATGCATGGGTGGGATGGCAAGTGGAAGTTTAGTGTTGGGAAGCCAGATGCAGGATGAATCTTGAACTTGATTTCCAGGATTCTGTGTAGTGAGTAATGAAAAGGCACCACCTTTTGTTTAAACCAGACCCCCTTTACTGATTGGAGATTTTTGTGAAATGTTGCCTGTTCAATTCCCATACCACCTGTAGTAGTCCAGAAGGCAAGATAAGAGCCTAAATCTTTCTTGTGTTTAAATCAACTGACTTTTGAGGTGAGTATTGAATTCCATCCCCTCTGGTGCAGACTGTGCTGTAAAAAAGCAGTGTTGTTATAAATGCACCTGATTCAGTCAGTGAGGGTTATACAGCTTTTTTTTTTTTTTGGTTATAATTTAATTGATAATTTTCATATAAAATCTTACTAAATTTAGATATAACTTTTAATTATAAAACATGCAAATTAATAATTAATATCCATTTAATGGGTAAGAATAAATCGCTAGTGGCTGTATTTCTTTTACCTATATTACATGCACTGTGTGAAAAATGTTTCTTGATAATATTTGTTGTTAAGAAAAGATTTGTTTTTGCAGAAGCAGGGTTCTTATCAAAGATTAAATGTGATTTTTTGAAAACATTTTACCACAAATTTAGGAGAAAGGATTCCTTTTTTTCTTTCTCCCCCCTCCCCCCCCCCAAATCCTAGGCAAAATGAGAAATCCAGTTTTAAAGTATTATCTGCTTTTGTAGAAGGCAAATATTTTGATAACACAGGGGTTTTCTTTTAGTTTGATCTTTCTACTAGCCTTTAAAGATTTAAGTAATAAAAATGTTTGCAACATGCCAGAGAGGTGATCAGATAGCTAATCAGATGAAGAAAAAGTCAGACTTCTGCTTATTTAATTCTCTGTTTTATCTGTGTGCTGAAATATTTATGTTGGCAATGAATTCTTGTAAGCTTAGACCAGAACATGATGTTTTTATGCTCTTAAATGTGAAATACCATTAGTAAATGGTTGTCTTTCTAGTCTAGGCATTGCCACAGGATAGCAATCTGAGCTTGGGAGTGCCCTGCAGAGGAAGTGGTGAAGAAGCAGCTTGCAATGCACTTTTCACCCTACATCTCCTTACAGAGCTACATTTCAATCTTATTTCTTTATCTGAACGGGGAAAAAAACCCACCTTATCACTTGGTGTCTAATGTGGTTACTGCAAAAATGAAGCACTCAGCTCTCTCTGCTCTAGAAGAGAAAAATCTTCTTTAATGTCTGTTATTAGTATGTTATAGCAACTAATGGAGGCAGATAAGAGGAAGTAAACTGCACTTTAACAAAATCCTGGAAGCTTTGATTAACCTGGTCACATGGAAGGAGTCCCTGCTCAGGGCAAGGGGGCTGGAACTGGATGATATTCAAATTCTCTTCCAAACTAAACCATTCTATGATTCTGTAAGTACAGTCTTCTAGTTAGGCAAGATTTTTCTAGTGCTGTGGTTGGGATAATTCTAATTGTTAAAGAAAAGTTTCTTTGGCTTTTTTTGGAGAACTGTTCCACAGGCACTTAAAAACACTTGCCATCAAGTTATGTTCCTAGTATTTAGCCACCGATTTTCTTCTTAATGGGATTCTATTTTTGCTAATTTTAAGATTCTTCTAGAAATCTAAACCCTTCTTCACACTTGTGCACTTCAAATATTTGTACACTTTACTGTTACTTTACACAAATAATAGTAAGAATGAGATGCTAAAATTGCGATGCATTAAATATTTCAAAACAAGGTAAACCAACCATTTTTCTAAAGATGATTTTCAGATATGATGAATTTTACTGATTGGAGTAAAAGACTTTGCTTCTCTAAAGATCATCTAAAGGTCGAAATAAGCAATTCTTACACAAGAAAAGCAGTAATAACTTAAATGCATCGATGATGTCAGGGTTCCTTTTGAGGTAAATGAGCTATGACTGAAGAATGACTAGGGTTACAATGTCGAACTTTAATTCTGTGGCAGGCTGTGTTGGATCTTTCTTGATTCAGATGGTTCAAGTAGATCTTTTCTAAGAGAAAAATGGTACTGCTCTGAATTGTGTATGTTACATATTTGCAGTGAGGGACTGAGGTAACAGCACAATCTGTCTGAACAACAGATCGTATGTCCAGTGTATTTATCTTTTCAAAAAGCCTCAGAAAGCAGACTATCTCATGTTTTAAGAAAGAGACAATAATTTTATTATTAGAGCAAAGATAGTGGCCCTGAGAAAAATAGCTTTTGAAAGTTAGTTACAGCCCATAATAGATGTCTGGGAGACGCAGCTTGTGTCTTCTTTTTCATAAAGCTGTATATATTTTGAATATATTTTATTTCAAACATTTATATAAATTTATAATATCTGCATCTTATGTAAAAGCATAGCATTTCCACAACCAACAGTATGAAAGTCGATGTGTTTTCAGACATAATACAATGGAAATCACTGTTTTCAGAAAAGAGCAAGCTGGGAGAAGGGAATGAGAGTCATTGCAAGAGTACTTACTAGGACATGTAAAATATTACAAACTTCTAGGATTGCAGATATGGATTGCAGAATAGTGCTGCTACTGCGTTGCTGTGAATAAGGTGTTGGTTTGATGTCCAGGACTGATGTTTATTCTTGGGACAGAATACATATCTAAGATGTAAAAAAGGGAGGAAGCTGCTTCTTGTTTTTATGGTTTAATTTTCTTTGGTGTGTTAAACCAAAAGGCACCATATTATGTTGAAGTATTTTTTAAAAATCAGTTTGGAAGTAGGTTCTTTCTAGACTTTTTCTTTGATTCTGTGTTGGATGAAGATACCATTTCCTCTTTAGCCCTGCTTCTTAATCTTCAGCTGATGACTGCAAGGTGCTAAAGCAGTGTTTGTTCAGGTAGATGATTAACTGAAAATAAATAATCTTCTTGTGTGTTGATTTCTCTTTGCTCTTTAACAGGCAGAAGAAATACTCAGGCGGGAGTTAGAGAAGAAGGAAACACCAGCATTATACTGTTTGCTCGGTGATGTTCTTAAAGACCACCAGTATTACGACAAGGCCTGGGAGCTCTCCAGGCACCGCAGTGCCCGTGCCCAGCGCTCCAAAGGCCTCCTTCATCTCCGCAACCGGGAATTCAGGGAATGTGTGGAGTGCTTTGAACGTTCAGTACAGATCAACCCTATGCAGGTTGGGAAATTGTGCACATACAGCTTTGGTTTTAGTTCGTGTGTTCAGTTTTGAATGGTGACACTTTTTTAAAAGACAGTTCTGGGCACAGTTGTCAAAATAACAGTTTGTTACTCTTCGTAGCAAATTTTTCACCATGTACTTGGAAGCAACGCTAAAAATGGTTGCATGAAATGAAGACATCTTTTTGCATCCAGGTCCTTTCATGCAGCTAAATCTTTGCCTGTAGAGATGAAGCCACTGCAAATTAATTAATTAATTAATAATTACCATCAAATAAATGATGAACAAGGTGTAAAGCTAGACAGTTACAAGAAGAATGCAGATTTAATGAAAGTATCCCTTTGCCCTGTCTGAGTTTGCCCTGGCTTTTAGTTACAAACTCTGATCTCTGTATTTCACAGAAATGTTTTTCAAGTGTTCTGGTCTGTCCTGTTCTGGAGTCACTGAGAAGCACTGTGTTACATTTGTGATGACAGTAGCTTCTATTGCAACAATGCATCAAAACTGAAACCACAGTGAAAAGAGTTCTCTTGATGAGGCTGGTTTCTCTTGCTGATCTTTCTGCAGACAACTTTTGCAATCTTGTTTTCAGTTTCTCAGCCACTATATCCCATCTCAATAAGGTTCACCCTGTGGAAGGTCTTGAGAAGATAAAACAGCTTTATGGTTGTTTATGTATGTAAATTGTGCTCCTCATAGCCATTTCTGTTCTAGGTCCATGCAAAAGCAGGATCCTTCTTGCCCCCCAACGAACACTGCTGAAGCTGCTGTTTTAAGTTCCACAGGACTAGCTGGACTTTTGCTTTAGAAAAATTTTAAAGGCCTCCAGCCTTTCAACTCATTTATCGTGAAGCTTTTTTTGTATTTCGCTTATTTTATTCCAGTGAATCAGTCCTATTCTTATTCAAATGAACTCCAGATAACTTATAAACATCTTTAGAATGGAAAACAAAATGACCAAAAATACCAGCGAACTATATATTACTTAGATAGGAATTTTATTGAAACAAAGAGGATTTCCAGATAATAAAGGGCTTCAGAAGATGGCCTAGAGGGCACAAAGCTGAGAAATATTCTGCTGAAATGCTTTTTTATTTTGTATCCTATCCAAAGGAAGTTTAGAATAAAAGGAAATCCAAGAAAAATAGGCCAGTCCATATAGGAAAGTGAACATTTCCTCCTGTTGTTGCTTAGGAAGCACTTTTTAAGATTCAGTTGAATTGTTTCAAACAAACAGATTGAGCAGATAGATGGTGCAGATTGACATAACTGTCTTCTAAATTCTGTCTGTATTCTGTGAGTACAGAAATGAATTGTTTCCTATTCCAGGGTGTCTTGTGGGTGAAAAGCAGAGTGGAAATTGATTCTAAATGCAAGGACTTTAACACAAGGAAAATATTAATTAATTAATTAACTTGTTCCCAGAATTGTGAATAATTTATCAGGTAAACAAAGACTCCCTGTTACAAAGAAATTCTAATTTTTTTGTGTTTATTAGAAACCTTTTCGAAGGGAGAGATTTTTTGCCTGCAGCAAGTGATTCCCCAAAATATGTAATGGATAAAACCATTCTCTCTCAACCCTCCTTTAATCTTGTGTACTTTCTAGCCATCTGGTCAAATTTGGTTGAGACCTCTGAGGTAGGTGTTTGCTGTATAAGCCAATCACTAAAGTAGTCTTCTGGGAATCCACGAAGAAAAGAAAGCCTTGCAGTTCAAATGCACCTGAAACTCGTGTTCATTAGCACTGCTGCTCACAGAATTACTTGTTCTAGTACACAACTAGTGGATGACAGATGCACCTCTCTTGTACTTTCACTATGAGCATCTTTCAAGGCTTGACAGACAATTCCAGAGATCAAAGAGCTCACACAGTCAGTTCTCCAGTGATGAAAGTCTGCACAAGTTCAGAAGTGAGACTGTGCTGCTGTTACTCATCAGAATTATAAGACATGCAGTGATTGTTTTCCTCTCACCCTTTTACAGAAGCACTGTTTAACTTGTATTCTGGGCTGTAAAGTTGGAACTGACCCTCAATTTCATAAAGCACATTGTTAAGGGCATTGTCCACATGCCTATTAAACACCTGACGGCCTTGGGGCATCAGCCACCTCTGGGAAGACTTTTTCCAGTGTCTGACCACCCTCTAGGTAAAGCAAAGCTTCCTAATGTCCAGTCAAAACCTCCCCTTGTGCATCTTTCTACCATTCCCACACATCATACCACTGGACAGGAGTTGTGTGAGCCAGTACTGAGCCCTGGAAGCCAAGAGGGCAGCGAATCCTGGGGTGCATCAAACACAGCACAATCAGCAGCTCAAAAGAGGTGATTATCCTGCTGTCTGCAGTTCTCACCTTGAGCACTGCATGCAGTTCTGGGCCCCACAATTTAAGAAGGTTGTGAAGGTCCTTGAAAGCATCCAAAGGAGGGCTACAAAGCTGGAGAAAGGGCTGACTGGAAGGAACATCCTGAGAGGAGCGGCTGAGGACTTTAAGCTTGTGTAATTTGGAGAAAAGGAAGTTGAGGCGTGACCTCATTGCTTTCTACAGCTCCCTGAGAAGGGGGAGTGGAGTAGAGAGGTGCTGAGCTCTCCTCCCTGGTTGAATCTGTATGGATGAGAGGTATTTAGTTGTAACAGCTGAAGACTTTAAATGCAACATTACTGAACTGGTAAAGTTCTGTTCCCTGTGAGAGGCATTATTTAAATGCATTTCTATCTCTAAACATTGTGATAGGAACTCGAGAAGGTTGATATTCTGACAGGTAGAAAGAGCTGGAATTTCGAACTGTTCATGTTCGGTCATGTGAGATGTTTTTTGTGATGTTTTTTGTGAAAATGTGATTACCTTGAAAAACATTTTCTAGTGTTTATCATTTGACCTAATTGTAATAGTATAAAGTGAATGTGGATTTTTCACAAGTTAAAGCAAAATATGCAAACCTCTAAATAGCTAACCCCTTCTTCTGTAAATGAAGATGGACTGAAATAAATAGCACTTCACAAATGGTTAAGTGGTCTTCTGTAGTCAACACCTTTGTTTATCCATATTTATTAAAACGTTGAACCTAGAGTTTTTCTCTAATCAGCATACAGGATATTGTTTTTTCCAGTACAATACTATTGTAGCTGAAGACAGGTAAAAATTGACAAGATTTGTGTGTTTGTTCATCCAGGCCAAATTTTGGTTTTGTGCTGAAATATCCATGTATGTATGTAACCATTAATTTTTTCTCTCCAGCTAGGTGTATGGTTTTCCTTGGGCTGTGCATACATTGCTTTAGAAGGCTACGAAGGTGCTGCCAAAGCATTTCAGCGCTGTGTGACATTGGAACCAGATGTATGTACTTTTGAACAAACGATTCAGATGGCTTATCTAAAAGCAGCAAGGATGTTTTCATTATAAACAAGCAAAGCAATAATGAAAAACTTGTTTAAACCTTTGCCCTTTGAATAATTAAACTTGTGCGTGAAGGATATATTTTTGTGGTGAGGCATCATAAACATACTTACCCAGTACTTAACTTTGTCCAAGTATGAGTGCGTGAATGTTAAAATATGTTTGAAAAATTTCTTTATGCTAGATTGTGAGGAGAACTAAAAAGAGATAAAACAAAAATTAAATTAAAATATTTAGTCCTCTAAGTAATCGAATTCTCCTGGGGAAAAAAAAAAAAAACCTCAGGTTCATGTATGACAAGTACATTTGTAACTGTGTAGTTCAGGAGCACAGGGAGAGTGGAGCTTAGCCATTTTTTCAGGATACAGGGCATACATGTGTACAATACTGTTGTTTGAATGTGCATTGAGACAGTGGAGGTGCCAGCTGAATTACCTGAGGAATACACTGACAATACTTTTGCCAGAAGGCCTGACTGTCAGCTTGTTGCTTGCTTAGAGTTAATGCCATCTACTCAATAGAAACTATTGTTATTCATCCTTTTCTCTTGGGGAAAAGAATGAGAAAGCAATGAGAGGTGACAGAGTGTTCTTTTTTCTTTATTATAAAATGCAATAACTTCCTTCGGGAAAAAATGTTTATACAGACAACCTTGTATTTAAATGGAATTCTTACTTTATATATTGGTTTTTTGTTGTTGTTCAGTACAGTAAATTTACTTCCAAGTAGATACTAAAACTGGATTCACTTATCTCTCTAGGGCCTGTATTTAATTGTATTTGTATGACCAAGCCAGCTGACTTCTCAATGGGTCAAGTGGTGGTTTTTTATGAGTAAAAGATGCTGGATTGGCTCTCAGTTGGAGGCAAAACCTGTCTTTATACATCTGCAGCTGTAGCAATGTAGTGACCATTTTCGTGAATTAGGTCTCAGAAAGGTTTCCCAGCATGAGTTAAATGCTCCATAAGCCTGAGGATAGCCTTCAGTACCAGAGTACATTTCATTGCAGTGCTCAGATTCTGTTCTTCAAATCATTTCCAGTTGTCACTTTGCTGAATTCAGTGATGGCGCTTCACATTTACGGCAGTGTCAGGCAAAGGGCAGGAATCATCTCTGCACATCTCTGCTGGTTTTACCTGTGGTGCTTTAGGGGACATCAGATCATTTTTGTCCAGTAACAGAGAGTGGTGCAGGTTAAGTAGCTTCCAGCTAGTGAGAAGTGATGAGCTGCTGGGAGCACTGACCTTTCCAGCCATCCCAGCTAGATCCTAGAAGGCAATGCCTGTTTACAGCTGAGACTGAAGGCAAGAGCTGGCTTAGTGTATTGCAACCACAAGGCAGTGAATTGATATTTATATACCTGATTGTTGCTGATGTAGTCAAATATTTATGTATTTCAATTTTAATATAATAGTTTCTATTTCAATGTAATATTTTAGCTGCCATGTAGAACATATGTTTCAATATGTGTGATTAGCAAAATCAGTGATGTTTGGCAGTAGTTTCACTTATGTATTTTTATCAAGTAAGCACAATGTAAGTGAATAAATTTTTTGGTACTTCTGCTTTTATCATTCCAGAATGCTGAGGCCTGGAACAATTTATCAACTGCTTATATCAGATTAAAACAGAAGTAAGTACTTCAAAAGAATTAGAAGATACTGCTTCTGAAACAAATAATTGTGATTTCCTTTTTTTTGACGTTGAGGTTTTTATTATTATAATGTGCTTAACTCATATTTTGTAATTCTTAGCCCTTCAGTTCTCTCTCCCAGGTTGCATCACTGGGAACTATTTTATTTTACAGGAAATAATTTTGTAACCTTTATACAAATAGCAGCCTCTCTCTACACTTTTTTCTTGTTAGAAGTATTTATGATGTAGTAAGTACTACCAGTGCAAAACATTCATAATAAAGATGAATAATAAAAACTACTTTGACCATGAAGTTAAGAGCATAGGTCCATTTCAAGCAAGCGATGTATTCAGGCCTATGTAATTTCATAGTATATTATCCTCAGTAGATTTAAGGGAAAACCAGACAGTTTGGTTTTTATATACCAAAGCAGATGGAAATGTGCACACATGCTCACTACCTTGTTCTTTTCCCTCAAAACTAATGATTCATAGAAGAAGCTTTGGCCTAAGTGGACTGCCACTCGTATTTTGTATTTCATATTTCAATTCAATGTAATAAGAGTTTGCCTGGAAGAATTTAATATTTAAGAATTTTCACATTATAACTTGTCACCAAAGAATGAAATAGAATAAGAATGAAAAAGAATAAGATAATTTATTTTTAAAAACCTTACTCAAAATCTGACATCAGTTTATATGGTTACACAGTCAGGAGACAAAGTGAAAAAAGAGAGAAAGAATAGTAAAGTTGCACAAAAGTATAAATTTATAAATATACATGGGAAAAGTGAGAAGTAATATGGACTCAGGAGATTGATATGGCAATGAGAGCAGGAGGGAGGAGCAGATAAAGTGTTAAAATAACTACACAAGACTAAAAAGCAATAGAAATCAAGAGCTTGTTTTAACTTTTCAGTAGTTCCTTCCATCTTCAGCAGTGCCTTGAGTATGCGCAGTTCGTGTTAGAGTTGCTCTTTCTTTTCCATACAGTTCAAAATGTCAGATGCTCAGGGTACTGGCTTATGCTTGTTTCATAAAAGTATTTTTAATCAAAATAATTTTCTGTCTGTTAATCTGCTACAAGGCTGAGGAACTACTGAGTGATTTGTTTCAGTTTACTGGTTTATTTTTATTATTGTTAATCTACTTGTGATCTAATATGCTAAGTACATACCAAACTTGTAACTTACTTGATATGGTAGTAAAAGCAATAAATGGGGGCATGTTTCTGAGCCTTTTTCCCCACAGGAATCATGTGAGATAGGACTCTATGTACAGTCAATTTTAAGTGAATATTATGTGCTGATAGCCAAGTGTGACCTGTACTTGCTGTGGAATAGCAACTTCTTTGATTATTTGTGTAGTCACTTAGAGATCAAGACTGTGTGTGAGCTAGTTTAGCTCTCTCTCAAAACAAAAAATATCTATAGCAGTACACTTTAGAATAATTTGTGTGGGGATACATAAATTCTTATTTTTTAAGCCTGCCAGAAGAAAAAAAAACTAAATAGAGTGAGGATCTAAAAAAAGGAAAACAAAAGTAAGATATTTAAGTTAATAGTTTTCTTTCACGCCCTCAAAAAAAAAATACAGCTTTACTCCAACCAGTTTTTTAATTCAGGCCCACTCATAGATTGTGCATTTGGCCAAGGCTTTGCAGAGTCTCACACAACAGACAACTAAAACATGAGTACATTTTTTTGAAAATGTATGCAAGCAACTTGCTAACACCCAAAGGACAGGGGTTTTGTTGATTTTTGGGGTTGTTTGCTTTTTAGACTCCAGAAGTTTTGTATATTCTGAATTTCCTCCAGAAAAATTAATTGTGATGAAAACAGACTCTATGCTTTGGTTTACCAGAAAACTACTCTGTGTGCCAGGAGGTCTTTGAAGTCTAGGTTTCAGATTTCTCAGAACAAACTCGTACTGGCCCTCTGTCCTGTATGAAAGATTCCTGGTTTCCAAGACCAGTTAATGCATTTATACTGCCTGCTGTTTCCTGTCTGGGAATGAATTGACTTAACTGGTTTAGGATACTCCATCATTATGTGATTGGTTAAATACACAGGGGATTTGTTTTGAGAATCTAGAGGATTTTATTACATAGCAAGAGTGATGATTTGTGGAATACTATTTCTATCCCATCCCTTTGGTATCTTGACTACATTTCACATTTCCATCTTATTGGCATCTGCCCTCCTGATAACTTCCTAATTTTCAGGAATATGGGTGAGATGATACAGGCTAACCTTATAGATGTTGAAGAGCAGTTGTGGAAACAATATGCGAGTCAGGCAGAGCATCTTCCAGCCTGTCAGAGAGCTGTGGCAGATCCCAAATTCCATTGTAGCAAAATCCACAGAAGGAACAGGACTGTGTTCTTTTCTAGCTTAATCTAGCAAAATCAGGGTCTGAAATCCCTTAGTGAGATTGTTAACAGTGGAGGAAAATCAACTGTTGGTATGTTTGCCCATCATCATCGCATCTATCAATATATCAGAAGACAGAGGAAAGGGGAGTGGACATGGGAAGCTCCTGCATGTGGACTGTTCTGTAGCTATGTCAAATGACCTGTTCTCCTTAAATAATTTTGCTCTATCAGTCCACTCTCTTAGTGTGTATTTGATAACTCTTCTAATATCATGGCCTGAGATTGGCAGTTATTTACATTTTTCCCTGACCAAGCTATTTCAAACTTTTAATGGCCTGATCAACTACTTAGATACTACATTGTCTTGGCTGGGATATTTACACTCTCGGACCCTCTTTTTGAAACTCAACCAACAATTTCTTTGGGCTGTCTTTCTTTAGAGAAAGCACTTTTAACAACTTACTCAAGCAAAAGGGAGCAAGTGATTTGCAGATTTTGATACCAGGCCAAATATGGTATTTATTAAGAAGAGATGTATTGTCAAGTCTTCCCAAAGAAAACTTTTTTACCAACCTAGGAAAGCTCTGTTGCAAGTCTTAATTTAAAGGAATCCATTCCTTTGTGGTTTTTTACATATCATGACTGTCCAACTGAGAGTACACTTCAGTCTCTTAGAAAGAACCGTATCATTCCAACTCTCTAGCGGAGCTATTTTAAAGTTTCAAATTTATTGCAGCTTTTGGTAGTATGTTTTAGGCTTTAAACAGTAAGCTCACAAACCTTGCCAGCATATTCTTCAGATGGCATTTTCTTACCAGAGGATGCCATTACTGCTCTCCTTTGGCAAGGGAATGGTCAAGAGTTGCCTGCACTGGATGTATATGAAAAAATAAAGATGCTTTGTAACTTGATGATGATTTTATAGGAATTGTGCTGTCCACCTTTATTCCATAACACTTTCTCCTGTCACTCTGAGATGGGTCCTTGGGCAGCACCTTTGGAGAAGGACCCTAATAGTGTTTGGGGCCACTCTGACACATTTGTACTGAGCAGCACAGCATCGGGGAGCAGAGAGTGTAAGTAAACCTGCCAGCTGACCTAAAGACAAAACCAGTTGAAAATGATGGGTTTCTGTGCCCTGGATATGCATGTGTGCCATGTACAAATGTTTAAAATAACTCACAAAAAGCTGTCAAGTAACCTTCCTCTTGTGTGATTAAATAAGTCAAAACCATTTTGCATCCATCATGAACTCAGTGATTTTTACTTTTTTAATGTGTGTTACAACTGCAGCATGAATAAGATTGTTTTCTCATGGTTCCAGTTAGAAATTTGGAAGGGACAATATTGATGATATAGATGGCACAATTATGATAAATTTTTGTAAAAAAATAATTATGAGAGCTAAGAAAAGTTATCTAGTTCAAACTACAGAGCGTACTGTTGTGTATGAACTAATATAAAATAGTTTGCAAGAGATGAAGGGATTATCAGTATTGTAAATTACGATCAATAGCTTTTACATCACACCGTGCTCTTAATGTGATTTTTTAAATAAGGAGGTTTTTAGTTGATGCTATGCCAACTGATTTTAGTGTAGAAATCTTCTGTAACAATTGCTATTATTCTTTTATTATTGATTAGGATCAAAGCATTTCGAACCCTCCAAGAAGCTCTCAAGTGCAACTATGAGCACTGGCAAATATGGGAGAATTATCTTCTCACCAGTACAGATGTTGGAGAGTTTTCAGAAGCAATTAAAGCTTATCACCGGCTCATGGACTTAAGAGAAAAGTACAAGGATACACAGGTGGGGAAGTTTTCATATTTAGTCATCCTATATGTTCACTGATTTTTCTTCTGAGACAGAGAGATTGCTGATAGCTGCTGATAGTGGTAGCAGTAATGATAATGCACCTGCTGATGAAGTTATGTAGGCAAGTGATTTAAGTTTTGGAGATTTGGACTGTAAGAATAAATATTTAAAATGAAACTGGACAAAGCTGAAAACCTTTGCATCCGTATTGCATCAGACTTTGTGAAAGGACACGCATGAGCCTTGCAGTTTTAAAACCTATTTTTTATATAAAATGTGATGCATAACCCCATCTTTCCATATTGTTCCTGCATATCTTGATATCAGAAATAATATAAATTATGTAGTTTAAAGAAAGGAAAACTTTGCTCATGTGTTGGAAAATTCCACAAATGAGCCTTCAAAAGTAAATTGAATGCATTATAGTCATAATACTGCTTCTTAATAAACCAGACCAAAGAAAAATAAAAGAGGTATTTTGCTCATCTTTCACTATAGTTAAGTTCAGTTAAATTTTGTGTTGGTAAATGTTTGCTCTGGACAAAAGCCAGAGAAGCTACCTTAACAGCTTCAGCTGGGGTGTTACCTTGCCTGAAACCAGGTCCAGCAGGGTTCTGTACACTCAGTGAAAATAGCAAGGTGAATCTGAAAGGCAAGCCAAAGAATCTCTCAAGGTGAGTAGTAAAACACCTCCAAGAGCCTTTGCAAAATTAGCAGATCTGGTTGAAGAGCTGATGAGCTCTTAGGGAGACTGTGTAGTACCAGGGTAAGAGGAACCAGCTGCTGCTGCTCATGGATCCCAGGAGTATGTTTCATTTCTTGTCCCATAAAAAGAGAAAAAGTAGCTTTCCTGGATCTTGAGAATTTGAGTCCATTGGTGAGAAGAGAGAGCAGATAGAATTAGTTATGATTGTGGAAACTTCTCATGTTCGTGGGGGACACAGATGTTAAATGCTTTTTTCACATTACTTTTTAATAACAAATTGTACGTGAGTGCAATGCTTATTACTAGTAAAGCCAGTCATTCACACGATAACATTCTGTATTAATAAAGTCTTTTAGGTTTGATATAGCTAAACGTTAAAAGGTCTGAAACTCTCTTGGCACTGAGGAGTGTCTATGGAAAATTGTGTTATGTGTGGTAAAGATTAGTGTGTTTGACAGCAAGAATACTGTAGTACCAGTGGGGCCTGTCATGGAGCATCTTGTAGATGGTTGGCTTTTTTCAATGAATTTTTTTCTCAATTGCTACTTAAAATAGCATTTTTAGGGGTGGTCTACTGTATTATTTTAAACAGAATGATAGCTGACTAGGAATAGAAGTTTCTACGTATATTTGCCCATTTGAGATATTTGGAGATGATACAGACTCCTATTACTGTTATTCATCACATTTTATGTAGTATATTTTATTAAAGTATTTGGGGATATTGCTTATATTAAATTTCTATTTTTGTTGCATAACTTTTTTCATCTTGTTCTCATACAACTTTTATAACTTTTACAGAAGTATATATGCTATCTTCCTTAAATTCTTTTTGCGTCTTAATTTTAACTTTGGCTTCTGATATGTGAAGTGTTTTATGGCTTTACTGTAACTTCTAATACAGTTGCCTCAATTAGAAGGATTTTACTAGTTGCCAAGAAAAACCTCAGAGCCTGATTAAAGAGTTCAGGCTTGAAACAATTATCTTACAAGGAAGAGAAGAGTATTTCCGTAGCAAAACAAAAAAGCAGATAGAAATAAAAACTTCTGCTGAAATTGTTTACAAAGTTCACCATTGATTGGTGAGCCTCTCCTTTTTTCCAACTGGACTGTTTTAAATAGGGATGATCTATAGCCATCTTGTGCAATTGTATTTTAACAATGTGAAATCATGAACATGAGTAAATGAAAACATACACCGTTGTTTCCATTCAACATAGTATGATCTTCTCTCAGGTTATATTTAGTATTTGTAGTCATCATAGATTTTAATTGATAGATTACTAAGCTGCATGACATACTGGTGAGAAACAAGGTAGGAATTTGAAAAAAAATAAATATGCACAGGAGTGGAAGAAACAAGTTGAGTCATTGATTCCATTCTTTGTGAAAACCAACTGCTTTTAGCGTAATCGTTGCAGAATACCCCTTGTGAGACTGAATGTATCGATTACAATTATGCAACTGAATATACAATTTGAAATGCCCTTGATTTCTGTAGTTACATCAGACTTTTTAATTTTATTTCAGAATAGTATGAAGTCATATTTTTAAATCCCTGATTTCTTCTCATAATAGTAAAGCATTCAGATTCTTATTGGTGATTTCTGTTAGGCCATTGTTGTCCTTTGTGCCAGTCTTCTGAGTACAGAACACAGGTTTGGGAAATTTTGCTTCTGTTCTGTTCTAGTTATTTAATGATGTCATACCTGTGGCAAAGGTTCTGAGATCATGATATCATGAAGCTTGAAGATATATATTCACAGTTTCTGCAGATAGAATTGAACCAGGAAGAGCTAAAGGGCTTTTTATAAATGAGCAACAANCCACGTGGTTTAAATAGGTAAATTGCGAGAAGCGTCATTAGTCTAAAAAACTGTCCATCAACTCAGGGTCAACCCACAACACCTTGATTTCTGTAGTTACATCAGACTTTTTAATTTTATTTCAGAATAGTATGAAGTCATATTTTTAAATCCCTGATTTCTTCTCATAATAGTAAAGCATTCAGATTCTTGTTGGTGATTTCTGTTAGGCCATTGTTGTCCTTTGTGCCAGTCTTCTGAGTACAGAACACAGGTTTGGGAAATTTTGCTTCTGTTCTGTTCTAGTTATTTAATGATGTCATACCTGTGGCAAAGGTTCTGAGATCATGATATCATGAAGCTTGAAGATATATATTCACAGTTTCTGCAGATAGAATTGAACCAGGAAGAGCTAAAGGGCTTTTTATAAATGAGCAACAATGCAGGAAAAGATTACAGCAAAGGGCAGTTTCAAAAGTCTCAGTTTGCTAGCATTGTATGTAAGTGTTAAAAGCACACGTTCTTACTTTCCCTCCTGGTTCTTAAAATTCTTCTCATTTCCATACATCTTTTAATGTTCACGAAGCTGAGAAACATACCTGGAAAACCTTTGATATACATGTTATGTAATAAAATATAAAGGCTCACTGAATTATCCATAGTTTCCACTAGTAAATCAGTCAGTAAAAGGTACCCAAGGAGAAAGCCTTACCTATTATAATCATCACTTTGGTCTCTGAATTATTGGTATGAGCTAGTAAATGTACCTGGAACTGCTGATCATGCTACTTTCCATCGCATGCATGCTCATGGAGGCAATCAACCTTTTATACTTGGAATGTTGCGGTCCTGTGAATGACAAAGTTATTTAGTGGTTGGAAAAGCTGCTTGGATACACTGTTTCCAGAAACCCTATCTTCATTATGTGCTGTCAAAGATTATGGGTACAGAAGTATGGACAAAAGGTTCCACTTCGCAATTCTGTCCTATTGAGATTCTAGCAAAGTTTTTCTGGTACCCTTTCCATCAAGTAACATCCTCATTTCAGCAGTTCGTGTTGCCAGACCATTTCTAACAAAAGGCCACAAGGGCATGTTCCAAGGGGATTTTGGAAAGCGAGGTTAGGAATTAATAATTTCTGGAGCTCTATTTCAATTAAGTAGCTCACTAATGACAATTGTCTTTATTATAAAATCCTGAATTTGGAAGGGGAATAGGGAGAGCTCACAGACTGCAGATTCGTCATTTTGGATCTGGTATCTGAGGGTTCTCTTCTTTCTTGAGCAGTGTCAAATTTGATTAGTATTAGTGAAGCATCTAAAAATGATTTGACCAAGAGAATTTTTATATGAAAAGAGTTGTTTGGAGAACAATTGTGAAATGGATTAACTGGTGAAAAGCGCAGCATTTATAAATTACTTGGTTTATTTTAAAGTTTTGTCTCACGGTGTCTTTTGTTCGGTTTGTAGTAAACACATTATTCACAAAAGCAGTGGAGAAGGAGGAATGCAGATGGTGTGATGTCATACTAAACATGAACTCTCTGTTCATATGGAGCCCAGTTCATTAAAAGAGTCATGAAAAAAACCAACCAACTAACAAAAAAAATCCTCTAATGCTTGTTTGGGATCTTGGGTCAACAGAGCATTGCTGTAGTAGTTTAGTACTTGTGGCAGTTTAAAATCTCTCAGAGATACAAATTTTAACACTTATGGCAACCTAAAATGCAAAGCTCTGCTACACTGCTAATACTTTTTGATGATTAGCACAATTCACTTGCAATTTGAAATAACTTTATTTAACAAGTGTGCACAACCAAGTAGCATTAATGATTCATTACTGTTTAATGGACCCTTTAATCCAGGTCTTGATACTGGTTTAATTTTACAAAGTTTACATGATGGATTGCAAAAAAAGGAAATTGATTATTATGATAAAAGTGTAAGCAAAGCCAGGACTCTATGGGAATAGGGGTAATTTTACAGTTGCTACGTCCTACTGACTAAGTAAACTTTTTTTTCATCTACAAACAAAATATTATTGTCTTTAAAACTTTTGATGATGTCTTATGTCTGATATTTACATGAACTAACATTTTGGACTTCGAGTAACAGTTTTGTTACACTGAGAAATTGATTGAGAAGTCATAGATGTATGTGTGAATCCTTAGGACCAGTTCTAGCTCCTTGTCAAAAGAGAACATAGTTTAGTGTTTCTTCTTGCACTTCTTACGTTTTTTTGTTACAGTGTGGTAGTAATGGTAATATCAACACTTGCTGGTGTTTTTCTAGCAAATCATTATGGAAGACCTGGTTAATGATGGCATTTGGTGCCTTATCTTCCAAATCATGGGTATAACCTGAATTTCAGAACTTTCAGACTATTAATAGTTGATCATATTTTCTGTTATCTTAAGTGACTCTTAAGAGATGTTGGAAAGAAGGAACTGACAGTTTGTCATACCATTTTATAAGGAATATAAGCTACTGCTATGGTTTTGGGGTGCACAAGAGGGGAGCTATTTAACTTATGTTGAGATGTTACTGTGATATCATTAATTCTGAAAAGATACCAGGTAGGTGTATATTTGTTTTCACTTCTTCTGTTACTTAGATTTATTTAATAAAATTATCAGCCATTTTAATTGATTTGGGTTGTTCTGCCAAAAATTTTCTGTATCTGATAAAACTCATTATTTTTTGGCATGCATTTTAATTGAGTTATTCAGTATAAGAAAAGTTATTTTAGCAAAGTGACATATCACCAATGCTAAAGTGGGTGTGTTTTTGTTCTGAGTGTAATATACTTTGATACTGTCATAATTTTTGCATTAATTTCTGCCAGTGAACTGCATCTTTATTTGTGAGGATGCATCCCACTCTACTTTTAGTAGAGCAGTGGTGTATTTGTAGTGTTTGCAGCTATTCACAAGTCATCTTTGAAGTTAGTTTCATTACTATCTTGATATTAATATTGCCATGAGTGTGGTTTCATTGTAAGTATTAGCATCACATGGACAAAAATGTTGAAGCGTTAAAGTTACCAAATTACAGGCTCACAAGTTAGGAAGTACCAGCATGAAGATGTTTGTGCAACAACTGGCCTGTCTTGAATGCAAGCCTTATGAAACTTCCATTTTGTTTTCATCCTTTTTTCTTCCCCAGTCTCTGTGTCTCATGCACTGCACAGAACAGGTATTACTCTCTTGATAAGCCACAGCTTTTCTGGGGGTTATTTTCTTCTAATTTATCATATGATCTACTGCCTTGATTTACATTTGCTGTTTTTCATTTTGCTGAAGAGAAGCTGAGGCAAAGTGACACTGTTTTCTAGCTTTCAGTGTCCAGTTTGGGACAAAAAGACTGGTATGATGTAGCATTTCTTACATGCAAAACCGAGCTCCCACCAGCAGCTGCACATGCTCAGCATTTCTGCAGGTCAGATCCCACATTCTCAAGACAGTGATTCAAAAAGCATGGCCACTAATAAGTACTTGTAGAAGAGTTTGATGGAACTGATTTGACTAGTAATTCACCAGAAGTGCATTAAAAACAGATATTCCCAAGGTGGTATTCCACTGCCTTCCAGTTTCCATCTTATCCACTGTACATCTTTCTGCAGGGTGTTAAATAGAGGTCCTGTAAACAACAGTGTCTTCCATTACCTGAATTTATTTGAGTCAGCCTTTTTACTGATCTTTTTATAACTGTATTATAAGGTGAAAATACCTGTAAGATAGTGCCACAATTTCCTTTAACCAGATTTCTGTCTTAGATTTTTGGCCTTCTTACCTTCATCAACACGGAATCTTATAGATGAGGCTTAAATCAGTTGAATTACTGATTGTATTTCTTAGTAAATTCTGTACTTGTCATATGGCACAATCATTAATAGAGATCAGGTATTACAGATAACATTATATATACTGGCATTAATCTGAGTTGAAATAAAAACTCTCTCTGCTTTTTTAAGGTGCTGGCTATTCTAGTCAGAGCAGCAGTGGATGGTCTGGCAGATCGTGCTGGAGAGGTACCAAGTGGATTGAAGGGGAAACTGCAAGAGCTCTTGGGCAGAGTCACTTCACGAGTGACAAATGATGGGGCAATCTGGAGACTTTATGCCCAACTTTATGGAAATGGAGAGAATGACAGTGGGGAAGATATTGAAAAGGTAAAAACTATAGTGCTATAGTAGAACATGCTCTTGTTCCAGACCTGTTTTGCTTTGGTGTTTTTATAAGCTCATTGTCTTTTCTTCATGTTCCTACAGCACAATTTTTGTTACAACAAGAGCAAGATGTTTTAGGTCAGTTTTCTTGGACTTGGAAAAAGAAATCTGTTTTTTTTAAACCAGTGTTTCCTTTTAAAACATCCTATCACAGCATATGTGTTTTGTCCTGAATTTGAATTCTGAAACTTTTCTTGGCAACAATCTAATGTCTATAATCAAATGGTGGTGTGGGTTTTGGCTTTGTTTTTAATTGAAATCTTTGCTTCTGAAGATAGGATATTGCAGCTTCTGAAAAAAAATTCATCTTAAAGGCATGATCCAGTAGTGGCATAAGTGTTCTTTGCAATCAGTAAGGGAAAATGCACTTAAAATAATCTGTACCACAGTCAGAGTAGCCAGAGTAGAAATGTTTTGTCCTTAATTTGCTTAAAATTAAACTAAATAATGCTATTTAATTCTCAGTCTGTTGAACCATTGGCTTCTCTTTACTTGTCACTTGTTTTGCTATGTTAACTTCCATTTCTTGTCCTTATCACTTCCCAAGGAATTAAGTTGCTTGCATTTCCAGAATAACCACTCTGCACTGCTAGAGGTGTTTACTTTGTTGTATGCTGGAGTGCGCTGTGCATTTGATATTAGGTTTCAAAAAGTTCAAATAGCCTTGCACACTTCAAAAATAGATATGGGTTATCAGATCTTCACTGAAGTTGAAAATACACAAGGTCAGCATTCAGTATGTGTTCGCTAATGGGGGTATGCCTTTGGCCTGGGCAAAAAATGCTGGTCTGGAGGATTGCTTGATGTCAAGGAAGATGGTTAGGCCTACAAATTGTATTCCTGTGGGCTTAAATTTATAATCATTTTGCCTTGCTCATTGTCTCCGTGTGCTCTGCCCTGTGAAGAGCCTTGTTTAGTCATTGCTGGTGTCCATTATACCTCCAATTCCTCCCTTTTGTCTTCCTTATTTTTCTTTACAGCTGAACAGTAAAAGGGATTTGGCCTATTTAGAATGCAGAAATACAGACACTGCAATATCCTGTAAAATATCCTCAAATTCTTACTCAGACATGCAAAGCAGCAGAGGCCCTGTCTATACTATGAATGTAATCATTTCAGAATCTGGTTACATCACGGTATTTTTTTACTAACCCAGTTAAAAACATGGTTTCAATTTGTAGAGTAGACAGTACTTTCACTGTGTTTCCTCATCAGACTGGTTATGGAACACACTTACAGTCTAGCTTGCCCCGTGAGATAGAGTGATGTTTATAAATACTTAAGGCATGCTTATATGTGTATCCAAATATCCTGGTATGACAGTACCATAGATACAGACCTTAAAAGAGCAAAACTGCCTACAGCCACAGCATATATTAATTGACAGTGTAAAAATTAATTTGCAATACACCAAATAATCCCTGATTTCTGATATCATATTATGAAGTAAAAATGATGAAACCAGTATTTATTGGCTTTACTGCCACAAGCACCATTGCGAGTCAGTCAGATATTCAGTGAATATAGCTGTATGTGCAGAAAAATTCTAGATGTATAGTTGCAGTTTTCCACCCACAGTTACTAGGCAAAAAGTCAATGAATTCTAAAAGGGCATTATTTGCTATACTGTGGCATCAAAGGGCAAAGAGATGGGAACAGACCTTTAAAAGTATCACGTACCTCCTTATAAATGTAGGGTTTGACCTTTACTCCATACTCTTCCATTCTGCACCTTATTTAGTGCGGGTTTAATTATATTTAACCAATTTTGTTCCTAACATTGCATTTGAAAGAACAATCTTGTATGTCTGGCTGTTGTTAAAGGGTGGCTTGGTTGCTGGGGTATTTTTACTTTTCTGTTCTGCTGATACATCTGATGCCACATTAATCACTAGAGTCTACAGTTATAATTCACAACAGTGCTTTGTGAATTGAATCAAAGTCAGACAAGGTTTGCAAGTTAGGAGTGTAAAACTACTGAAATGTTGGGTTTGTGGTTCTGTTTTGGGTTTTTTTTCTTTAGATTAGCATATATTTACTCTCACACTTCAATATATCTGAACTGCCACCACATTCAGTACTTCTTTCCTCCCTATGCTGAATGCAGTCCAGTCCACACCTTTCCATCTGAGGAATCTTTCCAGCCTTCGAGTTTCCTGCTGATCCATCCCAGGTTATGAATCCCTTCTGTTCCTTGAACTTTCCCCAGCTCATAACTGTTTCCTTTCAGGATAAATCCAGGTTCCAGAAGTGCAAACAAACAGGCCACAAGACTTTGAATTCTTTCCCCTCCTTGACATCTGTCAGCAAAACCCTCCTAATTTGCTGCTCTGACTCAGACACATGCAGACTGAAATCAGACCGCTGTAAAAAATGTTGTTCCTTCCCTTGGAAATTCTTGCCTCTGCTTGCCAGAACTACTAGCAGTTATAACCTTGGTTATTATGAAAAAAAAAATTAATTCATTTTGGTTTGACTTAATATCCCTTTACTGCCATTTACAGCAGCATGAGCAGTTCAGTCACCTGTGCCATAGTGATTGGAACTCTGGTGGGAGAGAGAAGGTGGAAGTTTCTGGGGTGACAACCCCCAAATTCAGAAGTCTTTACTGTGCTCATGTATATGTACCACACTGAAATTTTTTTATTCTTTCATGTTATATTTAAACTCTTTAAAAAGATAACTGGAGAGTTTTCATTGAACCAAGCCATGTAACTTCTGGCGTGTATTTGTTTCATGTTTTTGATGCTGTAGAAAGAAAACAACATTCAAAAGCAAGAATTAATTTCTTCTGATAAAACTTTTCTTTTTTTCTTTTTTTTTCCCTTAATGGGACCCTCCTTCCATATTGTTTACACTTTTTTCCTGTTCACTGAGAACCAGAGCAGTACGGCAACTAATAGCTACATCTGTAAAATGCATATTTCCCAAGATTACATATACAAGAAGAAAGCTTTGATCTATTCAGTTATAATTTTTTTAGATACCCATTTGCCATTCAAAGTGTGAATGCAAGTATTTTTCTCTTTTTCGTGTGCGTTTGATTGTGATGACTTGGCAAACATGGATCACATCCATCAGTCTAGACAGATTTTTAAAAGATAAAAATTACACACACGTTACTTTATATGCTTCTCATACTTGAGCTGCAATATTGGTGAGCAACATCTGTGTTACAGCTGGTGCTTACCACTGCAGGGAAGGACACTACTCCAACTCGCAGAAAATCAAGTATAGTAAAGATAGATTCATTTTCTGGATTGACCACTAATTTCATAGATACTTAAAACTGAATTAGTTTCCTGGTTGGTTTTCTGACATACTAGTAATTTTTTTTCCTTCTTGCAGTCACTGCAATATCTCACTAAGGCACATAAATGTGACATTCAATCAAGTGATTGGGAGAAAGATGTTTCTTCTTTTAAGGAAGTGGTGAAAGGAGCCGTAGAGATTGCACATGGTATGTTCAACCTGAAAAGAACTTCTATTTTTCATGAAAAGCGTAACAAATATTTATTAAGCTTAGTGACAAAATAATATTCTACTTTACCTATTGTATTTATTCCTACTACTAGGAGTCCTGTAACAGAGTATTATCCAGATACTGCATACAAAAATATACTTGGAATGAGGTAGAAATTGTGTAGGCTGAGTCAGTAAATGTATGACTGGTAAACATGGAATCAATTAATTTCACTATCTAGCAACTTCATAGTGCAAGTGAAAATGCATCTGCAGTTCATCTCAGTCCTGAGATCATCACATACATTGTTTGATTGAGTATCCCAGTCAGGAAATGAATGAAACTTAGTAAGATTATTCCCTGTTCTGTGATATTTATGTTTAAGAGGGATACAGATACCTGTTGACTTCAGAGTTACCTTCTCAAAATTACTGGGCTTTGTCTTATCTTTGTGTTTCTTTTTGGGGATATTACATTTAAAATTGTGGAGGGTATCAAGATCTTTTAATTAAATGTTTTTTGTTCAAAGATGATTGCTAGAGTGGTAATGTTTTTTGTTTTGGGGTCCTTCTGTGTTTGGATTCTAGTGGCTATAAAATGCAGCAAGAACAAATCTAATTATCAGGAAGCTTTGCAGATACTTTCTTCAGCTCGGCTCAACTTACGTGGCTTGTCATCCAAGGCAAAGGTAGGAATGTTTGAAAGGTAGGAATTTTTGTTTGAAAGCTAGGAATCTTTGTTCTGTTGCCAGAATTTCTCTGTTTTGAGTCAATTGTAGATCAAATAATACCTGCCTGTCTCAGTGCATCATCAGGTGGATATTCATCTCTATGCTGTTAAGGATTCCAGTTTTAAGTAAACTTTCATTTCCCTTCTTCCTGCTAGGCTTTGATTGCAATACTAGTCTGAGAGGCAGCATTGACATTTTAGAGTAAGGTAGAATTTTACTTAAAATGTTGGGCAAACAGATTTGAATGTTTGAAAGCAGTCAGTCATTTCAAAGACCTGTTTTTAATGTGAGTAGTCATGGGAGAAACTGGGCAGTCTCAGAAAGAATGGATCTAAACCTGCAGAAAGGACCAAAATGTGTCAGGATTGCTTTGCGTCACTTGGAGTGTTTTCAAAAGGGGTATTTATTAAAAGACAGAACTAATTTTGAATCTGGTTTTTTTTTGTGGACACCCTACCAATCCAGACACTAATTACTTGAAAAAGTCCTCATATTTGAATCATACATTTTCTCTTAAAATACACATCTTGTCTTATAGAGGGATTCTTCCTGCCTGTGGAGTTAGCAATGGTGAATCACAGAGTTTAAGTTTTATAATGTGTGCTTGTGTTACAAAGTGTTGATTCATCATCAGTGTGCTGAACTTGGCTCACTAAAGTCCTTTAATTTTAAGGATAAAAGTCTAGGAAAGTTACGTAAGCAAACACAAGCTGGATCTGTAACTCTGCTTTTAGATGCAAGCATAGGGAAGACTTTGGAATGTGTTGAAAAAAGGGACAATATATGTTTTGCTGTTACTCACAAAATATGTTTGTGGGGTTTTTGCATAGACTGAGTATTGCTGTAGAGAAAGCACTAAATGACATAAATTATATGACTACGAGTACAGGTAGTTTATATTATGAAAGGTCATGCAATATCTGAAAAATTAAGAATGTGTGAGTCTAGTAAACTGTATTTTCATTTCCAAAGGCATTAATTAAATGAACATCTGTATTATTGGCAGCTAATGGTTTTATGGTACTTCTGAGAAAACTATCATATTAGAAATGAAGCATTTTATGTGAACTCACTGGTTTTGCATCCCTTCCAAGATGCCATCGTATTTTTAATTTGAAGTCATATTGAATTTTCGAAGTATGTTGTAGTTTAAAAACTCAGTCATCTACTGTCAGTTCTTATGCACAAACAGTTTAGCACTGTTTATACCTGTCCAAGCTTGACTGCATCTCATTTTGCTGCCCTGTGAGTCAATATTAGTGTGGGGCTTTTTTTTTTGATTTTTAATTTCAACTGAAAAAAGCCCTTTAAAAATGGGGTAAGAGCAGACTCACTAGTTAAGATTTCAGAAGGAATAAAAGATCAGTAAAAATTACTTTTAAAATACAAAATTCCAAAATTTTGTAGTCAGGACGTGCAGTTGGAACAACTAAGTAGAACAGGTGAAACAATGTCACTACTTCTGGGATCTCCATCTCTTGATGTTTGAGCTCCTGTGTTGTGCCAGACTCACTAAGCACCCACAATCTGCTGAAGGCTGCAGCTCAGAGATGTGCTGCTACTGGGCTCTTTTCTGTACAGAGCCTGGTGGGCAGTCACATGCTATGGCAAATAGCACAGTGGGCTCTCTTCTGGTCCTTCCCCCAGTCCATCGTTTGGATCTGACAGGTGGGGTCTGAGAAAGAGAAATGTTCTGGAGATGCATTGTAAATGAAATATGAGCACTGTTTTGGGGAAACATGGAGCACAAAGCCCAAAGAACGATGGTGCTTGAAACTTCCCCATGCTGTCTCTAGTTGAATAGATTTCTCTAACTGTGTGTGGAGAAAAAAAAAAAGAAAGAGCAAATAATTATATCATCCTGATTTATTTAGCTGTCTTACCAGAAAGAACCAAATGTTTCTGTCACTCTCCCACTGTGAGGTTTTTGGGCTGAAAGTCAGAGAAGTTTCTGTACTTGTGGCATGAACATGTTCCTATTTTTGTGTAAGATGTTCTTTATTTCAGTGACAACATTGTTTTGAGGCACACTGAATACCTTGGTTCAAGCCTTTTAAGTACATTTTTGTTTATATACATATCTGTATTGTCCCATTTTTGTTTTATGGTATAATGAGGTACAGATGTACTCCAGAGCAACTTTTGTTTTCTCGGTTTGTTTTTGTCTTTAAATGTAGGCTTTATGTTTGTGTCAAATGAAGTGTGACTCACTCTCCCATTACATAATGAAGGGAAAACATATGTTTGGGTGTCCCCGCTTCCCCATATTTCTGTGTAGTGGTACCTCACACAGCCTCAATATTAAATAGGTGAAGATTATGATTGCTCACGAGTTAGCTGCTTTTTTTTTTATTTCTGGTAATGTCTTAAGGTCTTTAAGAACAATCTATTTTTATTACTCTGTAGTGTTTTGTTTTCTCTGGTATAACTTAATTACACACAGGTGAATGCCTCCACCCATGCATGTCTTGACATCAAATGTTAAAAAATATTTATTTGAGGTTTTGGAGAAAATAAGCAACAGAATATGACACTGGGAAAAATGGTAATTAAAATTCACAACTAATTTATCAGGAAGTGGGCTTATAAACCGCAGTGACAGAATGTGAGATGCTCTTCTAATTTGAGTTTCATGAAAAAGCCCTTTACTTTCAATGGAATCAGGAGTCAGCGTAGGCAGTCAGGTCAGAGCAGAAACCCCACGTCCACAGGAGGATTTGACCCTCTTGGCACTATATCATGTGTGTGGCACAGATTTCAGGTCTGTATGCAGGATATGTGTCTATATGTGTGTTTGCATAACTTCTGTTTATTAGCCACAAAATAGCCTTTTCTTAGAGAGAGATACCATTATAGTTTACAAAAATATGAAAAGTAGTATAGAGATCACGAGCTTCCTGTATTTTGTCTTGATACTGAAACAGAGAAACTGTATATATCTTTTAAAGGTATTTATTTATAAAGTACTTACAAGTATTTCTTTTTGTTGTGCAGCAACTTTTCATAGATGTAACAAGTAATGAGGTTCACAGTGAGATAGCTGATGAGGTGACAGCTATGGACAACATGATTGCTGAACTTCAGGAGCTGAGCAACCAGCTGAGAGACCAGTGCTGACATATGGACCAGATTTCGGGACGGGATGACAGTCATGACATGTTTTTTTTGCCACCACTTTTGCTGATGAAATGGTAACAATTCTCAGGCAGCAACACTCTCAATAAACACTCTTCTGTACAGTGCTGTTCTTGTGGTCAGCTTTTTTTAGAGTTCAGGCCACCTTTTAAGAATCTTTCCTGCCCGGTCCGATTATCTTACAAAGTTGCATGTTTTGGCTTTTCAGCCCCAGATTTTCTGGAAGAGATGTTTGTAAAGTGATTATGGAGGATTAATTCTATCTGCTTGCATCCACCTTAGTGCTGGGATGCGGGAGGATGCCCCACCCGCGTGGGGGAGCAGGGGATGTGCTGCTCTGGAGGAGATGGAGAAGCAGGCAGCAGAGGAGGGAGCTGAACCCAGCCTATTTCCCATTTTAACTCGGTATTAATTGCTTACAGGGTGGGAGTGAGGTCCTGAGAGCAAGAATTTAGTATTTTTTGTTCTTCGGGTAATACAGTTAAAGTAGAAGGCTGTTTGTTGCATTAGGATTGGCAAACAGTTATTACTTAAAGCAGTATTGGTTTATCCAATATACGTAACTTGTGTCCCATGGGCAATGGACTGGTACTTCATTTGGGCCTTTTATAGGCAAGGGGATTTCCCTCAATGAGGCAGCAATAAAGCCGCAGTCTAATCTAAAATATTTACATCTGACTAGACCAGGTGAGTTATTTTCATCTAGACTATATTGCATGGTTTTCTTTTTCAGCATCTTTGCGACCGCTCTTCTTAAAATAAGACTTTTTTCAGGGATTTCCAAAAACCTGTGTGAAATAATTCCCTCACATATATGGTTTTGGCTTGCTCTTCCCTATGAGAATGATGTGGTTATCTGTATTCTGGGTTTGTACAGTCTGTGGTATGATCTGTTGCTGAATGGTAAGAATTTTCTCACTGAAGAGAAAGCCAGAAGGTACAAGTAGACCAAACAATCATTTGGATTTGAAGCAGCAGTACATGCAGGTTATTTTGGTGCATGAAGCAGTAAACCATCTTGACACCTTTGTAAAGCTGCATTTCTTTGTAAAGCTTCTTGGAATGGAGAATAAATTATTTGGTGACAGTACTTAAACATGAGGTTCCCACAGAAATTGCCATCTTAGCAATAGATGCTTCACCTGCTAGTGAAGCTAGCTCCAAAACACCTCTTTGCTGAAATTGCCCAGAAAGGGAGGAGACATTAAAGTTTTTGCAGACGGAGTTCACTTTAGCTGCTTCCATTTTGCTCATGGAGTCCACCTGACTGAAAAAAACCAAAAGGCTGAGAGCTTTGTGACAGACTAGCACCACTACCATCTCTTTGATATGTCATTATGTTTTGATATGACTTAACCTTATTCACTGAGGAGAAGAAAATATCTTTAAAACTATTATTTTGTTCCCAGCACTAAGTTTTATTAGGAAGAAAGGGTTTAGGTGTTGAATAGTTTAGTGGCAGAAAAATTGTCAATTTTTGTAGTAATCTTACTGCAAATTATAAAGGAGAATTATGTCCCATGATTAGCTTGAAAACATGAGATTTGAATTCTGTTATCTTGATTTAAAAGACAATAATTCTATTGAGTCTACCTGAGACACATTCGTAGATGCAGTTTGGCGGTGCAGAACATGAAGCCAGATTCATTTTTGTGTAATGGTTTCTGCCTAGCTTTTAAAAAAGATAGATGGGAAGTTAACACTTCATGTGGAATACTAGAAAAGTCTGTGAAAAAGCCTTTAAGTCCTTTTCCCTTTGATTTTGTTCTTTTGAAAATTCTTTTTGTTTCTTTGCCTAAGGTGGTCCAGTGAAAAAGTCATTCTGCTCTTTCAGTGTCTCTTCCTTACAGTGCTTCACATGTTTTCTCAGCACAGATCTTTTCCCCATTTGAGCCTCCCTGTTTTAGCAGATGCATGGAATGTAAGCAGCTTTGTCTTTCACCTAACACAGGGAAAGCCTAGTGTCCACAGACAGGGTGTTCCTGAAGAGTGGGATAACTAGTGTTATGACAGCACATCAGTTTTCCTGTTGTAATTAATGTAAGAGAGGGGAGATGTCTGCAGAGACTTCTAAACACACAACTTAAATATGTACAGACAATATACGTGGTGTGGAAGATGGCAAGGCAGGAGCTGACGCATCATGAAGGTGTCTGGCTTTTCAGAGCAGATAACGATGCCAGAAGACCTCAGCCACTTTATCCGTGAGGCTGAACACCTGATGTAAACCTCTCTACCAGATATGTACTTGCTACCTCTTTTTTTGTATTGGTGATGTTTTCATCTTCCTCAGGTACAAGGTGAGACCTTACTGTTTCTTTGGAGATCATGACAGGCCTTTTAAAACTTTCCAGATACCAAAACCATGTCAGTTTTGTATGCTACTGATTTTCTGTGTTCATGCCAGCAGCATTTGGTTCAGACTAGCTTTAGGAGACCATTTGGCATGAAGACAATATTTCTATAAAAGCTCTGGCTGTGAAAAAAAACTGGCTGGTATTGAAAGAGAAAGAATAATTTCCTAAACAGACTTCAGACTTTTCAGATCTCCATCTTATGGGGAGTGTCTGTCCTCGTACTTGGATCACTCTCATGACAACTGCAGAATCCTTGAGAGTCTAGCAAAACTGGACAGTCCTTTCCTGATACAGTTGTCACATCTGCAAATACCTCTGTAACACCTCTGTTATTTTCAAGAGCTCTATGTACAGCACATGCTACCGATTATTAATCAGTGTAGCATGGACTTGATTAGGCAATATGTTGCAGGAATGGCTTACGGTTCACAGTAGAACTTCAGGTACTTTCTGATCTTTTTTGTCTTTTTGACTTTAGAAATGTTGGTGTTTCCCCCTTTTGACATCTGTCTGCCATTAGAGTTAATTTGGTGTGATATGGAGGTAAAACAGATGAGTCTAGAATTTTTCAACTTCTACCAACCCAGACAGGGAAAGCAACTGTCTCAGAGTTTTGAAGATGAGTATAAAGCCAGGAAGTATGATGTATGAAAAAGAATTAATTTCCATGGCCTAAAAGGGTGTGTTATTATGTCTTTGACCTAATAGGGTTCAACCTATGATGTATTTTCAGCCCCCGGTGGTTAGAACCCAGGGAAGATCTTCTGATTCACCCAGAGGGACATGTTGGGTTGGGTGTGGTATTAAAAGGTTTTTTGGGGTTGGGACATTAGTCATGAGCCAAAGTGAATGTTCTTAGGGCTGGTGGGGCCACACTGACTCAGGCAGGTCATCCCGAGTACAGGCCAGTAAATGTTGTGTTCATGTCACATTGTCCTCGGTGTTCCTTCCACCACACTGACTGGTACATTCAGAAAGGCAGGCAGCTCTCATCCCATCATTCATGCAGAGCTCTGTATTAAAACTAACTTTGGAAAGAAATAAAGCTTTGAATAATTTCTCAGTTCTAAAAATGGTGCACGGTTTATATCAAATACAGAGGACGCATTTGCAAGTGCAGCTTTCGGATGTGTGCGTACATTGGTTAAAACTATGCCTCTTCTTTTTGAAATAAATTAGACAAAAAAACCCCAGGTGTGAATTTTATTCTGCTTTAGAGAATCTGTAAAGTCTCTTTGAAGTTATTTTGACTTAGCTCTTCTGTTCAGTATTTCTGTCTCAGTATCAGTGACTGACAGTACAGATGGACATAATGTATTTCAGGAGATAAAAGGAAGCTCCTCAAACTCATGCTATTTCCAGAGGAATACAAATTAAAATAGTGTACAAGTACCTAATTTTCTCTTCATCTGCATTCATGCAGAGCTCTGTACCAGAAGTACAAAATAGGGAAAAGATAACAGCTGATAGGGTACAACTTGGGTTCTCTGAACTTAAAAATAAACTGGAATTCGATAGAAAATATCTTACTCTAAAAAAGAAAAAATTGCCATCAACTGTATGGAGTTGTTTTCAATGTGATTACTCAAACCAAGTGCTTTGTGTTTCAAAAATTATTTCAAGAAATTAATTTAATTGCTTCTGTTTATATTCTGTCTATATATTTGTAAGCACATATTTATACATGTATAAACATGCACATATACATGTGTATAGAATCTTGTATCTGTCACAGGAACAGTTGTCAATTCTGAAGGTGTAAGGTACAATTGCAAAAAGGTACATTTCATGAAAGCTGTATGCATTACAGGGACTGAAAATCAGACCAGATGTAGGAAAGTAGTTCCTGTACATTTTGCATTATGTGTTTCAGGCATAAGACTGGCAAATAAGGTGAATTTCACAAGTGAATGGTAATAAAATATTCACATTTATACAAAACCCATTTTAATATTGCAGTAGGGAAATTTTTGCAGCATTCAGGAGTACTTAAAAATAAATAGGTTTCAATCAACCCGTAGCTTATTCAGGCATGTGCTCAAATATAGTAGCTGCATTCATTAGAGAAACGTTTCTACTAATCCTTCAGCCACATTAATAAAAGAGTTATCCTTTATGGGCTGAGTGTAGTAGCACAGAGTTCTCTTTCTAACTATTAACATCCTTCAAAGAACAAGGTCTAATCATTATTAGTGACAGTATTTGGTTTTCAGCAAATGAGTTGAAAATCGGTGACTTAACAGCATGTTGTTAGAATTCCTTACTGAAAATGGAGACAACCTTGCTTTTGGGAGCAGCTTATATACTGTAGCTGAAGTGGATTGGTTTCTGCTCTTTAAACAAAGAAAGCCATCAGACAGCAGCAGCTGTCTTGTTGGGCATTTTGGTTTGGCTTGTTTTACTATTTTTATAGCATTTGTCCTCTCACTCACACTTTTCACTTTCTTTTGCACTTTTGATTCCATTATTAAAGCAAGAAAAGTAAGTTTGTTGGATGCAGGCTCTCTTCACTGAACAAGACAAGGATGCCAAGTCAAGTAGTCGCTGCTCTTCTCGGCTGGGTTAGATGAAAGACCTATTACAAATTTAATCCACTAATACTGATATAAGCCTAAAATGTGCCTCTGCAACAACAGAGTGGTTTAGGATTAAAAATCTGTGTTAAATAACTCTGCTTTCTTTATAGAACTGTTTTCCAAGTTAACCTGAGTATGAATGTCCATTTTTCTGTTTCCAGTTTACTCTGACCTGAATGTTTTCTCAGAACACACCAAGAACCTTTTAATCACCAGTGATGTCATATGTCCCTTCTCAATTTTTTTTCCTATTTATTTTAAACCTCAGTGACCTGTGAGTCAACTACAAGAGTTCTTGGCCAAAAATGAGTGTAGCAAACCAGGCAAAGAAGTACCAGCCAAGAGCCATGCAATGAAAAACTGGGATTAACAGCATGAAGATCTTCAGAACTGCAAGTTAGCCTATTAATGACGTCACTGCTGAAGTGAAGCAGCTACATTTTTTAAGTTGCTTTTAGAAGTTAACCCCTACAATTCAGCTCTTTTCCGCTGTCATCTCCAAATGAGCATCATATTCTTTCTGTGTTAAATGCAATCATTCCATCCACTTCCAAGGATTTTTCCTGCTTAGTTTTCAGTTTCTGCTCACTGGAATGGTGATCCTACAAGCACAGAAACTACCTTTGTGTTTCTTTCTCCACCCTTGCTGGCACAGACTTTACTTGCCCATCTTTGTGATCTCTCGGCCCTCTGCCAGTTTTGTGACCTTTGGTCCCCAGAAAAGGATCCCTAATTTTTATAGTTCTTTGTGTGCTTCTCCCTCACGGCAATTTCATTTTGTCCCTTTCCAGCAGTACTATCCCACCATCCCCTCCCTGTAATCTCTCTTCCCTGCTTCTTTAAGGTTTGTCTATGAGGTCTTGATAGGAAAGATGCCAGCAAGGACCTTAAGATTGCAATTAGTGTCGAGAGTAGCTGGCAACAGCATGAAAAACTGAATTTGTAGCGAGATGAGGGTTATTTGAAGGAGTGGGAAAAGGGCATTTTCCCCTCTGTCTTGGCTGAGCCCCTTGGGGATGAGACAAAGGGCAAGGACCTTTCTGTTAAGGGGAGTAAAGAGCACCATGAGTGTTTGCCAGAAAACTCAGACTGTAGAGGAAGAACAGCAGCCCAGAGATGGTGATGATCATCCCTGTGGAACTGCTGAAACAAGGGAAAAAAGATTAGTACTCTTCATCAGACAGGAAGGCACAAGTCTTTCCTTAGCAAAAGTTGGATCAGTAAATAGGCAGACCATACATTGCCAGAGGGACATGGCAGACCAACCAGAAGTAACAGATGCAGCTGGAGAGAAAAGTAAGCCACGGTCTGGCAATAGCCCAAAGTTAAAAGAACCAACTTTCAGGCGCAAACACCAGCGTTCTGCAGGACTTGTAACAGCCCATGTGGTCTGAGGGATTGTCTGTTTGGGAATGCTCCAGAGGTACCTGCAATTTTTTTACTTGTTTTGTTTGTAGCAGTCCATCTTCCATGGTTCAGGTTTTGCTATTGGCAATGCTATCGCCTCCTGTTTATAGAGATTTTTAATTTGACTGTAAATTCTATGCAGTCCTAAAGCCAGGCATAGTGAACACAGCATAAATCAGTCTGCATTTTCTGTTTGCAAGTGAAAAACAGGCAAGTAGTTCATAAGCTTGGCAAGCTACTGAATCAGATGATTTTTTGTAATCTTAACTTACTGTCATGCTAAGCAGAGGGGGGTTTTTTGTAGCTGAAGTATGTCTTGCGTTTGGTCTGTACTTCACAAGGGCTTTTACTGCTGTAGTAATCACTAAGAAAGCTGGTAAGTGAGCAAAGCCAGTTGTAAAGAATCAATGTAGAATAACTTACATAGCTTCAAATATAACTTTGAGTCCTGTGGAATTTATAAATTAATGGAGGAAGGAGAAAAAAGTAACTGGCCTATGGAAACAACATGAGAAGTGAAGTCCATAAAATGAAATGAAGCAATGATAGTACCAAGGACACACAGTGTTGTGACACCGTTCAGAGGTGGCACAGGCAGTGAGATACTCGCTGCTGCCTGCACATGCTGTTTCACTGCAGAAAGAGTTATCAAATGTAATTCAGATTCTGATATGCTCCTAATCAGATCTATAGCAAACTTCTGGCAAGCTATTAATCAGGAGGATTGGCACTGAGGTAAGTAGGATTTTTCCAGGTTTCCTGAACATCTTGGACAAAGATTCAGTCTCCTGAGGTTAAGCCTTTGCTTATCCTGTTTCCTCGGTGTCTTGTGTCTGTTATACTCAAGTGCCTCACGCTCTTTGACAAAACCAAGAGTTTTCTGCTTTGATTGGGTTACTGCAACTACCTAACTTACTGCAGGCATTGCAGACCACTCTTTGAACACAAAAGTACACACGTTTCTTATTTGTTAGTGGTCCTCCCTCCACCTCGAGGCAAAGCAAAGCAATCTGGAATGTTCTGCTTCCCAAGGTGACATGTCTGAAACTGTGGGGGTTTTTTTCCTAGTTTATCATTTGTGCATGTGAATGCTCCCACCTGCTACTGCAGTGTTTATGTGCCTGCTGCATAATATCACTGACTATAACCAAGTCTCTATGGATATCATGGGAGCTTTTGATTTGTGCTCTTTCAAGCATTCTGCCTGAGGCTAAATTTTAGAGTTTCTGGTTAAGGTTTTATTATTTCCATGAGGTTTAACTGAATGAAAAAGATACCAGTTTCGTGAATACTGTGGCGGGGTGATTTGTTTGTTGGTTTGTTTTCTAAAAGGAAAATTTTGCAATTTTTTTTTCTAAAAGCAGTTGAACCCTTTGTTGTTTTGCTGGCAATGCCTTTAGCTGAGTGATAACTTTGATGCTACGTGGGGAAGCTTGGGGAGCTGAGCCAAGGAACTTCGGAAGGTATTTAGATCTTTCCGGATATTTTCTCATACATTCATACTAGAACTTATTTTGCACATTGCAAATGATTTTTGGTTTTCGTACAAGTGTACTTCTTGTGAAAGTATTGGGAAAGCAGTGAAGGTAGTTCACTGTGACAACAGTGAACACAACTGAGATATGTTGTCACATCCTGCCTGCACGTGTTTTGGATATAGGGCAGATATGCTCACCTTCCAAGTCATAAATCCAAAGGAAAACCTGATATCCTCCTTTATGCTGCTGCTTGCTGTAATGATATTTCTGCAACAAGTTTCTGCATCAGTGAAAACAAATGGGGTTTGTATTATGGGATGGCAAGGTAGTATCTGTGCAGACAAGCAATTGCATTTGAGTTGTTTCAAGCATTCATGCTTTGATTTATTGTCACTGAAATTTAATCTAGGGTGTTTTGGTTTTTTTCTTTGGACTTTCTCTGTGAGACTTCTAGTGAAAATATTGCATCACCACTTCAGGAATGGAGCAGCAGTGTTATTTTGATCTGTCAAATGCAGAGGCCATGAACTTCCCCTGAGAAACTCGGTGAAACAGCCTTTCTACTCACTTCAGGATTTATAGTGTAAAGAATGCTTCCTAAAACTGAGGCCTCACAGTTTAAAACAGTAGCTCTCACAACTTGTTCTCCATGTGAGCCTGATTTGTTTGCATATTCTTGTTGGATGCAGTGGAGAAAAGTTACCTCTGTGTGTGTGTAGATTTATCAGGGCAAACCCCAGCAGTATAGTAAGAACAGTATCCTTGAAAAAGAAATGGTTCTTTGAACTTTTTTAAACATAGTCTTGTCAGACCTTAAACATGCCTTTCTGCAAGTTTAAATGTGTTAAAGCTTTGTGAGTATTTCAAAACCTGTTTGGAAAAATAATTAAAAAGTAGAGATTTAAGAGGAAAATATCTAAAATAATACTAGACATTTTAAACATATAAAATCCCCACGGCAGTCATGCATCTATTTGACAGAAGCTTAAAAATAACATTGGCTGTAATGCTTGGCAAAATTGTGTATGTGCGAGGGCACGCATGTGTGCGGGTTTGTGCCTTTTAAAGGCAAACAATGCCAACGTGTCTTTACAAATTACTGTCCTGTTTGCACTTGATACCATCAGTGATCTCAGAACAACTCTGGAGATGGTATTTAATTGTGGCAGAATGAGGGCATGGGTATAAAATTGTTTTGTAAGTCTCACTTGTAAATATTGACTGTAGTGTAGCCATGGGGTGGGGGGGCTTAGGAAATGGGGGTTGGAATATCTCAGGGCTCAGCTCTGTGCCTGGGGTTGGAAGGGATGATGTAGCAATTCTCTCACTAAGAATCCCAGTTAAGAGAGATTTGAATTATCCTTCTGATTTTTCTCATTTACGAACAAAATCTAGATAAGAATATGCACACACTGTCCTTGTCCCCATTCGCTATTTTTGCCTCTAAGCCACAGCAGCAGTAAAATCACCATGGGCTATTGTCGGAACCATGCAGGGAACAAGATGCCCACCTTTCCAGGCATCAGTCTTTTCCTTTGCCTTCCAGCACTTTGATGCCCAAGAAAGGCTTCAACCTCTAAGTGTGTGTTGTTGACAGCAGGGGACATGCAGAGCCATTCTTGCTTTTCTTTGCTCTTTTTTTACTTGTGGCTTTTGCACCAAATTCTTCTTTCTAAGGACCTATAAGAGACAGATAATGGCCTCCCAGTTTCCTATTTATCTTTTCTTCTCTTCCCTGGACTCTGAGAGGGGCCTTATAGGAAGGAATCTGCTTTATCTGCAGTCACATGAAGGGGATCTTTGACACCCTGCTCCTTCCAGCATCATGGGAGCACCCTCTGAGTAGTGCAAGTTTTGCAGCTGCCAGTTCTGTTGCTTCTTCCTTGCCTTCAGTCAGCACCTCACACATTAGGCTTCCTTGCTGCAACTCATTGACAGCTGTCTTGTTTTCAGAATGCTCTTTGAGAGGCTGTGTACCTCCCCAGAACCCTCCTTTCTCCCACAGCACGGCTTTTCTGGAATCAGGTTCTCTCCAGGTCCCAGTGCTCCAGCATAGTCCCTTAAGAGGAATCCAGAGGTTTCACGGGCTGGGTTTGGACAGAAAGTCCCTGGCAGACTTGGCCACTTCCTGTTAACCCTTGAGTCAGCAAAGGTAATGCAGATGGCTCAAGGAAGAGAATGGGAGTGCAGGGACTTCTGATCCTTTCTCTTGGCTTCTCTCAAATGAAAGGGAGATTGGAATTGCATTTTCTCCTTGAAGTGTAAAGTGAAGTGCCTCTGTGCCTTAAGGGATACTCAAGTAATGTGAGGGGGGGAAAAAAGGCAAATATTTTCTTGTGCACTCATAAAATCTTAGAAATGGAAAAATACAGCTGTTGTTTAGTCACTGAAGTTCAGGCAGCAAGCTGAGATCTCAGTCATGGCTGGGATCCCCCAGGGATGGGCACTGCACACATCCCAGGCAGTCCCTGTTGCAAGAACTGGGAATTACAGTAACATCTGGTAGGATGGCAGCCTGCTCCATGATGGCATGGCAGAGCTCATGTCCACACAGAGAAACACTTCTCTCTCCCAAACAACATGGGACTCAACTGCCTATTGGGAATGGTCCATGGCCCATCTTAATGTCCAAACTTGAACTGTGCCCATATAATGCTTGGAAGAAAGTTAGCTGGCCTCAGCCAAAACCATGCCAGAGGCATTCGACCAGTTCAGCTGGGTGGGTGACTGGGGTGGGTCTGTGCTCAGATGCTGTCAGTTTGACCAGTCTAGACATAGCTGAAGAATACACTTCCTACTCCAGGAAAACCACAGCCCAGGGATTGCCAAATAGGCAGAGGAGTAAGAACGTCGGTTTCTAGTACATTCATTTTATGCACAAGTTACTGTGAACTGCTGTGAGCAGCTGGAGGAGATGTGAGGTAAGGCCTTGTAAAAAGCAAAGGGCTTTGCAGGTGACCTCAGAGCCATTGGTTTTAGAGGTAGTTATACATATGGAAGATGTCCCAGAATTGACCTTGGGGAGCTGACAAAGAGAAGCTTGTTGCCCTGACAGAAAAATAAGCCACAGATGGAAGAAGTGGTAGATAACAGCAGTCTTGACAAGAAAACATAAAAGAGGAAAAGACTGAATTAAGCCAGACTCGAAGGTTTTAGTCTTCACATGACTGATAAGGGAGAATAATTAAACAGGAAAGGGTAAATAGACGGGAACCATAAAATAATCAAACTTGCTAGTGAGCAGTAACCACTAAAATTAACTACTTTCTTCTGCCCCTGAAGAAGGATTTTTATCTTCTGCATTCATTTAGTCAGCTCCTATCTCCACCTTAATGTTATTTTTATATATTACACTTTTCTGAGAATATAGCAGATGGTGAATATAGCAGATGTAACTTCTATATACAGTCAAAGACCATGCATGTATCTGCAGCTGCACAGAACATATATTAATGGCTGGAATATCTTTAGAGAAATATAACCGTAAAAGGGTTTAATTTGTAGGAAGAAATAGAAATCCAAAATTCATGCATGCCTGCAGTCCCCCATGTGCTATATTCCAGCTACAGCTGACAGCACTGGTGGGACAGCCAGGCCATAGCTGTCTGCTTTGTAAAGAGCCTGTAAATTTAACAGCAGATGGACCCATCCTATGGCTGACTGGCAAGGGAAGGTGTAGCTGTTGTTTTCTGTAAGCCCATTTTATGTGTCCCTGGTCATGGAGCACAACCTTGTGATGGGCACGCTGCCACCATTTCTGTCAGTCTGTCCACATCCCTACACAGAAAGGAAGAGATATGTAAAATTTGACCCTCTGGAATATTTCCCTGTCTCCCCCTTGACATTGGCATAGTACTGACTGAGCTATAGGAAAGGTGTTGGGAAATAAATCCCAGTCCTTCCTCTTAGCTGCATCTAGTGGGGCACTTTCAACACCATTTGGAAGATTTCATTCTAACTGACCTTCAGGCATGACTTATTTTTATGCTCTGAGTATTTTTAAGATGGGCCCAGAGGAACTAACTCCTAAATAACTCACTGATGAGAGTGGAGGAGGACACATGGTGTTGCCGTTTCCAATAGCTTTGAAGGGTCCGGAAAGTCCCTGTGTGGAGTTTTCAGCTTGGGAGAGAATTTTCTAAATGTAGAAAGCCTGAGCCATGAATTAGTCTTTGTTGCCAAAGGACTGAGTGAGAGAAAGAGATTGGTTTTTGGCATGTCAAACCTTCCCTGTCCAACCTCGTGCAGCTGATGGCGCCCAGCAAGGGTCACTGTAACTCAGGTGTGGTGCACCCTGGCTTGCAGAGCTGCAAGGGAGTTTGTGTGTGTTGTTTGTGGCCGTGCACTGGCGGTGAGCGCCTGTATGGGAAGATAGAAAACAGTCCCACTGTAAGTATGGTGATACTTGCAAATAAACTGGAGTGTAGGCTCCACTGTAGGCTGGAGCAGGTTTTGTGGTGGCACTAGTGTCCCTCCATCCCAGCTGAGAAGTGGCAGCTCCAGGCTGGAACTGTGACCGAGCGGGTGCTTGTCTGCCATGGCTGTGTGTGCCGCAGGTCACCTGCCCTGGATCTCTGCTCAGCCAGAACAGTCAGGCTGGGGAAGCTGCCCTTCCCCTCTTCCCAGATGGTGTCTCTGGTGTTTTCTGTGTGCTTGGCCATCCATGTCACACATAGCAAGGATGCAGAGGCTCACGAATGCTGAATGTCTTCCGACAGCCTCCTCCCAGTGGGATTATGCTTGGAGCAATTGCATAAGGGAGGACTACGAGACTGAATAGTTTGGATAGTCTCCAAATCTGACTAGTCTCAAGCTAGTAAGCAAAATAAATATACTCCAGAAGGCACCCTCTTGGCTTTTTTCTTTCTGGGGAGTAAGGAAAGGATCTGAATCAGGGCCCTGTGATGCATGGGCAGGGTATTTAAATGATGTTTCTCCTCTCAGTAGGACTGCGGGAGGTTAGGCTTTCTTGGAGAAAAAGCAGCAAAATAATGAAGAAAGACACAGTCTGCTGGGTAAATTGATGACTGGTAGTGGCTACAACCTAATTACAGTGTCTGCATATCTAATTAGCTTTTTTCATCTTTTTTTCTGAGATTTTTTTGAGTAATCACTGCTATTACTTGTAAACAATAATTTTATAAGGTGTGAAATTCCTATACTGCTGTGTTTATCATGATTCCTGACCTTACACCCCAGGGGAAGGGTGTAGTCAGCTTGGTATAAGCAATCCTGTGCCAGATGCGGGGTGGTGCATAATAAGAAATGTTATTTACAGAGATGGGAGGAGAGGGGGGAATCAGAGGATCAAGGTCCCAGATAGGCTGGAATGCGCAGGATCAGATATCTGCATTAGAGCACTTAGCGCCTTAATTCGCGTTTCGCGGGATGCCGGATTCTTGTGGCTCATTTCTGTTTTCAGTATGTGCCTACATAAAGCTGTCTCCATTCCAGTCACAGCCCTTGTTTATGTCACTAACAGACCTCATCACATTCGACTGGGTTATTTTTACAGAACAACTGAATCCGTGGAGGACCATGGAATATGCAGTGTACAAATTCTGAAATCAGCTTGGATGTATGCATTAACATGATTTTAAAAATAGTGAAGGGATTTTTTGAGTAGTGATACTTAGATGCCACAGAATTTAGGTGGTGAGGGCTCTGGTGTTAGTTAACCATTTAAAAGCACAGAATCATTTAGGTTGGAAAAGACCCTTAGAGATCATCAAGTCCAACCATTAATCCAGCACTGCCAAGTCCACCACTAAATCATGTCCCTAATAAATTCCCTGTCTGCACATCTATTAAATATCTCCAGGGCTGGTGACTCAACCACTGAGTTACAGACAAAGATTGATTAGTGAACATATCAGTGAAATTCACTGAAGGTACTAAAAACAGGAAATAATGTAAAATAATTGCAAAATGGCTTGATGCATGATCTGTAAACACTGACGAGAAGCATGTATATATCATCTAAGAATCTGTAGTTGCCTGGGATTCAAGAGACCCATGGTAAAATCCCCTATCTAAACATCTCCATTCAATGGAAAATTGCATTTAATTGAAGCAGTACCAGCCAGCTCTGCACAGGACATGGAAACTTTCTCATGGGGCAGAGCATTCTGTGAGACAGAGAATAGTTATGGCATGCTAAGCTAGAAGACATAAGCAGGTATTTCTTTCATTAGAGAATTCTCATTGTCTTCCCACTATCGGTGTTTCTCATAACTCATCTGGTGCTCCGTTCCCTCCTGCATTCTGTTGCTCCTCTAGTCACTTAACACTTGGGTGGAGAGAACTGAAAGTTGGAGATGAAGAAGTTGTGACAAGACATATAAAGCAGCTCTCATGGTAAGGGAATAAACGGGAAATGGTGGAGGTAGCAAACTGAATCAACTTTTAAGGTGCAAAGAGAAAGATCATGGGGATTTTACTTAAAAAGGGACAGGAGAAACAAAGAGGATTTAAAAGAGTAAAGAGGAAGACTTGATTTAAGCAAGGCTCAAGAAGGGTAAGGAAAATACTAATCTACAGAAGTTTTAAGCTGGCTATAGCCATGAAGCATTCTCCTGTCAACCTATTAACAGGGAACGACATAGACAAGGGACTAAACTGAGGAACTTTTGATCCATATTTATGTGACTGCAGACCTTCAGAGTCTATACTTCCTTTGTGAAGAAAACTGAAAAAATATAAGAAAGGGATGAAAAAATAAGAGGTGCAGGAAAATTAGTAAATCTTTCAAGCAATTGTTCTCCAGAGCAGTGGATGGATCTTTCTCCATTTCATGTGTGGGACTGCAGTCACATTCACCCTCTCTATTTTCTGAGGCTGTTGAGCTGGAGTCCAGTGAGGTTTATGGTGGTTGTCCACTAGGTCTGAGGTGAATTTGGGTTGTTTTTCTTCCAAGTGTGTAGCCTGCTTCCTGAAACAGACCTGAAAATTGTAAACCAGTATATATCCATACTAACAGACCACCAGGGAAGAAGGCTTCTGAGCCTTACTTTTTCAGACTGGTGATACTGGAGAGCAGAAAAGATTCACTTCTTTGACCCTGGCCCAAGTCTCCAGGTTGTTTTTGTGAATGCTGGTGCAGTCACAGTAGCAGAAGATTTCCAGGATGTTGAGGGTATTTTGTGTGTATGTGTGAAATCCAGAATTTGAAGGAGAGATTATTACAGTTTTGTAACTTGCTTTAGTGTTTGAAGAGTGCCAATTATCAAGAATACAAAGGGAGATTTGTGACTAAATTTCCTTCTCTCCCAAAGTGAGAATATCAAGAAGCAAAAAAAGTATACTTACAATACTTGATTAGAAATAAAATCATTAAAGATTTTGTATACCTCATTTCTGAGTTGACCAGCTATGACACATCAAAATAGACTTGTGGGTTTTTATCTGTGTTTTCAAAGTTTGCTCTCTGATAATTAATCTTGTTTCAGATGTTTTGGCATGCAAAACCACTGCTGAAAATTTAGGACGCTATATTCTGCTGAAAAGAAAATTCTAATCAGCTTGCATTTCCCCCTC